>OZ007492.1:3962242-4268694 GCA_963931815.1 Caenorhabditis plicata
ATATAATACGTTGCTTTATTCAATACTTACACATTCATCTTCTTCTTGTCAATTGCTGCATAAACTCCATAAGCAGTCGCTCCACCAACGATTGCGACCATGGCAGCTGCTAAAATATTATCAGTCTCATTATATTCGTTCTCCTGTATAACTCACGATTCCAGACCATTTTAGGGAATGTTCGGTGAAAGTTGAAGGAGCGATATCCTCCTTTTGGAGGCATATCCTGCCGAAATTCAGTTCCGGTGGCCATATTTACCTGAATCAATTTATTACAAATTCCAAACTTGTTGTAGTATAATTAACACATATTAATACACTTTCTAGAGCAATTTATTGCCTTTTAAATTGTCAAATCACAATAAACACAAAATAAAACAAAAAATAAAAAAATAATGAGAGAAGCGCGGCAAATAGAAGTGGGCGTGGTTTATAAATGCAAATTGTCCGCAATTGTGTTGTGTTTTGGTGCGAAATTTAAATTTTTCATTTTATTCTTAATTTTTCCAATTATTCATAATTTTCATTTTGTTTAGAGCGACAATGACTAGCGATATAACAGAAACGTACCTTCAAAAACTATCAGATAGTTTGATTGTGGAGAACCATGCAAACATTGATGAATTTCTTAACAAAAATTCATTGGAAACGTTAAGTAAATTACATTATAATATAAAATTGTGCTCTGTTATATTCTACAGAATCTCAAAAACAAGAACTTATCGCGCAAGTCTTACAAGAAGAGCAGGAGCTTATAAACCTACGATCGTCAATCGAATCCGTTTCAAAAGAAAATGAATCAATCGAAGTTCCATCGGAAGACATGTTAAATGAAGTAAAAGAATTGAAGGAGAAGCACGACAAATTGTTGGAATCAGTAGCTCCGATTAAACGTGAATTGGATGAAGAAAATGTATATTTATTCAGAACAATTTTATTTTATAAAAAAAACTTTTACAGATGAGTGTGGAGACATACAAGAATTATCTACAAATCACGAAGATATTGGAGGAAAAATATGGTTAATTAATGTATATTCTTGTCATCATAATGAGCAACCCGAATCAATTAACAAAGTAACAATAAACGAGAACAATTATACACTAAAGTGATCTTTCCATTTAAAGCTTTACAACTTTTGACATTCCAACAAGTGTGGCTCCACAAAGTGTCACAAACATGGCGGACGCCAATATCACAAAGTTTCGCTTTCCCTGAAACAATACCATAAACAAACTACCCACAACACTAGTCACCTGAATTTCTTTAAAATAAATAACACTCCAAGCTGATGCAATACAACCAGGCATCATTGATATAATAGGAAATGTGACTGCCTGCGACAAGTGCTCATTTGCAACAAAGAATGATGTTTGCGCGATCGCCCACAGGGATCCGCTTGCCAAAGATGGTACACATAATTCTGGAGCCACGAACGGTTTATTCTTTCTGCAAATTCATAGTGAAATTTCCATTTTCATTGATCCTGCTTTACTTTAAAATAGAATATATTATGAATATGACGGTGGATGTCAAGAATATTCCGAAATAATGCGAGAAGACATATGAGAGTCCATCAGTTGGCTGGCCGGGGTACTTGTCCGGGTTATCGATCATGTAGATGACCGGCACAAATGTCATTCCATAGAAAATTCCAGACGCGAGTGCGGCTGACAGAGCTCTGAGAACAGATTTTGATTATTATCGCTCTAGAAAACGAACTCACAAGAATCTTTCATTTCCCCTCACTTCTGGCTTCGGAGCAATCACTGTCACATTCGTATCATCATCAGAATCGTCCTGAAATTATCAGAATAGCTGAATAATGCGATTTTCTAAGTCATAAATAATTTAATAAGAAAAGTCCCGATATGACTTATTTGTTATTAAAATATAATTTTAAAAAGGCTGTCAAATGAGGTAAGCATTTTCGAAGACTGCTCTTCCTAAACTTTTCGGGAACTAAAAATAAGATGACCGACAATATAGCCCAAAAGATATTAATACAGGATATATAATATTATATAATATCTAATTTTTCAAAATTTGATGGTTTTATACTGTTTTCTACAGGAAACTTGGGGATGGTAACTTTGAACCGTTTTTTAACCCACTTAAACCTCCCAGTGCATTGACAATTTCTGTGTGCACTAATAAAATTCCCTCAGTTATCACTATGTAAAGTTTCAGCCCGAAACCTTTTGGATCCAAAAATTAGTAAAATAGAAACAATAAAGTTGAAAAACAATTTCTAGATAAAAGTTATAATTTTGGTTTCTGAAGAATTAATGATAATAAAACGCATATTTTTCATCTAACAATTTTTGTTCTCAGCAAGAACTCTGCAAAGGGTGTCTTAATTATAAATATTAAAGTAACTAGGCCTAGACTTAGGTCTATGTCCGCAAATGGCCTGATATGTATTCTAGGCCAGGAGCGATACAAGTATTTAAAAGTATAATTCTAGAACAGTTTGAGTTTTTACTATTTAACTTAAGATTTTAGCTATTAGCTAAAAATATGAGAAATCATTAGCTAATGATAGATTAGGGGAATTATTACATTAAAATGTTAAATAGCTGCAACTATAATGGTCGACGGACAGAGAAAATAATTTTTAGGCCATTAATCTTTCTGGCTTAGCTCTGGCTTAGCATATATTTTTTTTAATCAGTTATTGTCCTTTTCAGAGTGTCTAATGGAAGAGGAAAAATTAGGATGGAATGTTCTCGTTTGGACGACCACTCTTTTTTACGAAATAATGTTCAGCACAGAGAAATTGACGAAAAAGTCGTTTGTGGCCGTGTTGCCGTCCATCATTTTTTCTTCTTTTTTTGCTCTTCCATTAGGCACCGATCTCTGGAAAGGACAATTGATGCTTGATATTAAGTAGAATTGATTATGGAAGCTTTAAAAAGCGGGTTTATAACAAGTAGTAACGTGCACCTTTTCTTCTGGCTTCATTTCATGGTAAAAACATTTTTTTTGTAAATGGCCATTTACAAAAAAAATGTTTTTATAAATGGACAAACCTGATTCAACGCGGTTTCCTCCGTACTCGCCACATCCGACAATTTCAGCGACTTTCTATTATTCCTTGTCACTTTTCCGCGATCTGCCGGCGAACTCTTTACCATTGAGAACAAGAACCCGCCGATGACGACACAAACCAGGCCCATGTAATTTAAAACGCTGCTTGCCGGTATCTGTGGCTTCATTCCAAACAAGCCAAATCTTCCACCAGCCCATCCCGTAATGCAATTGGTTGTGTTCCAGATCAATATCGAGATGGCCATTCCCAATCGAGATATAATTGGGATCGCGGTAGCATTTCCTATTCATAATTAAATTGTCTATCGTATTCAGATACAACCAACCAATACACCATGAAGCGCCACCAAGCATTGCTAATGGGTAAAATCCTGGAAAGTGAGAATACGCAAATGAGAAGAAGCCGATGATTAATATTGCGATAGACATTAACCACTGCGAGAAAATGCCTAGAAGAAATGGGTAAATTATGAAGACAAATGAATTGTGAACCATCAGCGGGGTTGTAATTCTTAATTGGTACAAACATGGATCCAAAGAATATTGAAGATATCGCACATGCTAATAATCCAATGCCAACCGACGCCATCTATAAAATGATCTAAATGAAATATTTCGAACTTTTTAATTCAAATTTTCGCACTTAAAGTACGGTTCATTTTCAGTTATTCCTATCATCAAAGTGCAGAACGAGAAAATTTATGGGACAAACCACTATGCAGAGTAAATAAAACAAAAGTCAAATAAAAGGTTTTTTGCCTGGTTACCATGACAAATCAATATCACATTTTATTTTGATATTCGAGACAAATTGATATTTTCAATTGTATTATATTACAAAAGAGCTTCAAAACGTGTTATACTCTATGTATCAAACAATCTAAACATTTTTTTATTAAAAAAAAACTAAAACAGATACAATTGACCATTTTCACATGAAAATTAATGGTTCATTTAACATTGTCATTTTTTGTCGTTCGTTCGAATTTCCAACAAGAATCAATCATCTACTAATTGATACAAATAATTATCAATTATAATAAATAATATACAACTATTCCTATACGGAACAAAATAATGTTCATTAATAGATAAAAATTGTTGTAAAGAGGGAAAATGAGAGCAAATAAACTTACTAATTTTTAATTGAATAATGGTTCACGCCAAATGAATTCGTAAATTAATGTAAGGAGCTTAGAAAAGTTACTTAAATCTAGAAGCTCATAAAAACTAAAAGGTCTCTAGATATATTCAAAAGGAATCCTATAAAATTCAGTAGTATTTTTTTAACTTTCACATGACGATGTATAAAATTGCAAAATCGTCAATAAAGTTTTGTTACGTGAAACTTCGAGAACGTTTCTTTGTAAATATAATTTTGACGTTGATTAATGTTCCAGTAAGATCTAGAAAAAGCTTACTAATTCGTGTTGCATCTAAGCGTTAATTTAACCCCAACTGAAATGCTCAGAAAAGATGCTCCTATGTAAAGGTTCGTTAAGAATTGCATATTTTTAGATATTTTAAGATAGACTTGTAGAAATGACAAGTCAAGATATATTAAAATAATATGTGTACATTAGTAAGATTCATTTAAATGTTGACAAAACGTTCATTTACATCTGGCGTGTCCAATTTCTGAACCGTATAAGCATACAAGCTATGTACCAGGGTTGCACGGAATCCTTCAAGGACGAATTTTTCTTTCATTTTCCGTTTTTGTACAATATTAATAAACTACAAAAATATTGTTTTGGGTAAAATTGTGTTGACTTTGATCGGTAACCATGGCTCATTTTGTAGAATGGGTTCTTATTTGAAATATCACGCAGCGCAATGTTAAGAGCATACTTTTCCCAACACTCAGCCAACAAAAATTAGCAATTTGGGGTTTATTGCTGTTGCGAAGAGGATTTATATATAAAATATATAGATTTATATATATAATAAGAACCATACGCACACCAGGACAGAATTGGTCCAAAAAACTCATTGGGAGGTCGGGTCAAGAAGTCTTGCGTTTTGGCAAAATAAGTGTGCCTGGGCTTTATTCTATTTTGTAACTAATACTCTTAAATTATATATTGTAGGTTATTGAAAGTCGATTTAAAGGATCATTCCGAATAATAAAATGGTCTCGCTTGGGGTCATGTCGATTTAATTTTCAATTTGTTTATTATTTCGCTTTTCTTTTTTTTATAGACTATTTAAAAATTTTTGACGGCTGCGTTGCGAACCGCTGCGCAGTAAAACCATTATAAATTGAGAGACACAAAGACAACTCTCTATTTTTATAATTTTCGCAACGCGCAGCGGTTCGCAACGCAGCCGTCAAAAACTTTAAAATAGTCTATATAAAATTTTTGTTTCATTTTGTTTTCTCTTGATAAGTTGGTTATTTATTTATTTATTTTTATTTATTTATTTATTTAAAAATACGTGTACTAGACACGTGATGAAAAGTAATGTAAAACACCACAGAAAAAAATTAACAAAATCAGACAATTAAAAAAATGAATAATTAAAAATAAAGTTTGGCAAAATTTAAATAATTTGGATAAGGTTAAATTAAATAGTTCACAGTAGGGAAAACTGAAGGGGGTAATAAAGGGGATAGGGAAATATTTAAAACAATCAATTACCCGATTAATTGGGATCCTAAGGAAGTCATAATAAATATGCCAGAGGAACGGAAATTTTGAATAAACTAGTATACATAGAATTTACATATAAGAGCTACTAAACAAAATAAAATTAGGTACTTAATAATATATTAATTAGAGGAAATATCAAGACTTCCCCGAATCGACTGAAAAAGCCTCTCTTTCATGGTGGAAGAAAGTTTCTTACACCTGTCTCTGAATGCTGGAATTGTTCTTGAATTGAAAAACTTTCTACGAATTGCTCTTTTAGGAGGCATAAAAGTCAAATTAAATCCACTACGATTAGTTGAAGATTTAATTGAGAATAATTTTCTCCAATTGACTTGTGCTTTTCCCATCAAAACTTTAGACAAAAACTTTTGATCCAATGATTCTCTTCTTTTAGACAAATATTCTAAGTTAAAAAATTCTAAACGTTCGTTATATGAGAGATAGTTAGGATCAGAAAAAGATATGATCTTACGATTGATTCTTGAATATAATTTTTCGTTATTACATTAATAATAACAATTATAATTATAGTCGTCGCCAAATGCGATTACCACCGCAAAGTGTGGCGCACTTTTTTAAAATTATTTTTTCATTTAATTTTTATGATTATTATTGTTTTCAACATTTATTCCACGATTGAAACAACATCTAAAATATATTCTTCAATTTATTTAAGCAAAAACAGCATAGAACGAGAATAAACAAGAAAATAATCATGAAAATTAAATGAAAAAATAATATATAAAAAGTGCGCCACATTTTGCGGTGGTAATCGCATTTGGCGACGACTATACAAAATTTTATGTGTAATTTATTATATTTAGGATCGATATCAGGTTTGCACGGAAATCAATTTTTTTCAAACGGACAACGGAAATGGAAGATGGAATTCCGTGCAACCCTGATCGATATTTAAAAAAAAAGCGAAATAATAACAATGAGACCATTTTATTATTCGGAATGCTCCTTTAAATCGACTTTCAATAACCTACACCACTACAATATGCTATTTTAAGATACCCTTTCTTCCGAATAATGTTTTTACACTGAAAATATTATTTGTGGCTATAATGAAAACTAGACGCCGTTATTGAATATACACTAGCTAGTGCACTAGCTGACAAAAGTTTTGTCACAAATGTTTTTTGGGTTTAACTTTTTTGTGACTTGACCAAATTGACTGATTTTTTGATATGACAGATTCATATGATTGTAGATTATTTTACAAATTCCCGCTTGTGATTACGATGATCCGTTTTACAGTGACAAGCGTTTATCGTAAAATGCGTAGCTCAAAGATATTACGCACTTTTCTTGCACTGCATTTTTTAATAATTTTTAAAGTTCAATTATATTTTTTTCATAATTTATTGAAAATAGCAGTAATTGGCAACATTTTAGAGATGACTCCACGTAAAGAAACTCCAATTGCCACCCGGCAAGCTGTTATCAATATGAGGGAAAACAGAATGCGTGGTACCGAAATTGCCATGGTAATTTTAACCAAAGTTTGCTACTATAACATTTTAAACATTGATTCACATAAAATATCAAAAAATCAGCCAATTTGGTCAAGTCACAAAAAAGTTAAACCCGAAACAGCATTTGTGACAAAACTTTTGTCAGCTAGTGTATCTCAGCTTTCGTAAAATCATGACAAAACATTGTAGCCCATCATTTCACTAAAGTCAGGTCTTAAACTATTTTAAATTGTTCTGAAATGCTGAAGTATTGAACCTTTCCAGCGTGCTGATTAATCTAGTCTCTAGTTCTCGATAAATTAAAAAAATACAAACTAAAATTAACATTCACAAGCTTCATGCCAACAGCACTCTTAGAAATGCAAGCTCGTTTGAGGGGTTCAAAAAAAATTTTTTGGTACAATTTTAAGGTTTTTAGATATTTTAAGCTCGCCTAAATACTTATTTGTTATTAGCTACGTGGAAATTCAAAACTCATGCTTAAAATGCTAAAAATGTACTTTTCATTTGGCATGCAAGCTTTTCAAAATTAAAATCGAAAATAAAATAAACCATCTGACAATCATTAGACCTTATATACAAAATTCTGCTAATTAATATTCAAAACTGTAAACAAACAAACAAACAAAAAATTGTTGACCGCCATCCAAGCCTACTAAAACCATAAAAAAAACAAACTCATCATTAACAAACAAAACATTTATATTCGAAAAAAATTGACCCGCTATTCACAAAAAAAAAACAAATCTATCAACATTATGTAGAATCCGTAGACGTGCCCGACTTCTTAGTAAGCTTCGAGTTGCTCGACAACGTTCCGGGGATGACTTTTGCCAACACCAACACATCATTCACGCGATTCATAAACTCCAGGTGCTCCTGCAATGCATTCATTCACTTTAGATCAATCAACAATTAGCCACCGCCGTCGTCGTTCCAAACAATCCATGCATCGCCGATTCCGACGGCGACAACAATCTACAGCCGTTCTCCGCCACCGGCACCAATCCATTCTTCATCGCTGGGATTGCAATCTGAAACTCTCTCTCACTCCCGTCTCCATTTTCAATTTCCCACCAGATGAATATAATCTCCCACGTGGCTGCGTTTGGCTCGTATCGGATGATTCGGATGCCACGTGTACACAATCCTTCCGCACATTCCTTTCGTCGGCTGGTACAGCCAATGCGCTCTCCCTGACATTTGCTGGATCATCTCATCCGGCCACACCACCAGACACTCGCCCGTCGACTTGAGCGGCTCGTTCAAGTACTTGAAGATCTGCTCGTCGTCGACAATCTGAATCCACGCGCCGATGCTCATCTCGCGCTCGTCCTTCGCCAGCGCTCGGCTTGTCGTCGGCTCGGACAAGTCTCGTCTCGGCACCACGCTCACCTTGGCGCCTTCCTTCGTCATCTCCACCACCGAGTTTTCCATCTGAAGCGAGAGGCGCCTCTGCGAGCTGCGATCTTCCTCCTCTTTCGGCTCAGCGCGATTCAAAGAAGCACCAGTTGCAGTTGGAGCCGGGTGGTGCGCAACCGTCGGTGCCGGCTGATTCACCGAGTTGCTGATCGACGGGTCGAAATGGCGCAGGAATCCCTGCCAGATCCTGGAGCCGATCTTGCAGATGCCCTCGTAGGTGAACGTCGGTCCGAATACCTTCTCGATCTGTGCGTGCGACTCGACGTGCGACGTGGTCAGCGGCGACACGTAGATCGGGTAGCCGACCGGCTGATCCGCCGACGAGTTGATCATGTTGCGCAGCACTTGTCGTGCGTTCTGAATGCTGCCTCGTTCCGGATTGCGATTGCGCAAGAAGATCAGCTCCTGCTGCTGCCCGGCCCAGAATGCTCGCACGCATTCGCGGTTCAGTTTGATGACTCTGCAAAATAATCTTCAAGCCGCGCAAATGCGTCACAAGATCTACCTCATATTCAAATGCATCTTATTGAGCATGATAATCTTATAATCATCCTGACCATCATCGTAAACATGACGTAGCGCGAGCAGTGACGGCGTGTTCGCCAGTATCGCCCTCCTCCACGTCGGATCCTGCTCATGCGAGATGAACATGTTCTCCTGGTGATCCTCGATCACATCGAAAAGCGACTCGAGATCATCAAACTCCTCAAAGTGCGCAAAATGATCCTGATGCAATTTGAGCGCCATCTTGACCGCCGGCGCGACCACACACCGCAGTATTTCCATGTCACTGAACACCCACTCATCCCTCTGGCATGTGATCCTGCAAAAGTTCTCTTCATCAATCCACCAATCGCCGCAATCCCCCACCGGAAGTCTCCCTTGAATAACGAGTGCAATCCATAAAGGAACGATTCGGCCGCGTTAGAGTGCCGATTGAATGCCGCCGTTCCCAATGACCGACGGGCAACCAGCGAGAGCAAGTAGCAGAAGCACACAAACTCCTCCCGTCTGAATATCAACCATGTCACCTTGTATTTAGGTTCAAAACGTACTCAACACGTTCCGCGTCGCGCTTCTCGAGACAATAATCGATCCAAGTATTGTAAAAGTCGCTGAAGCTGGCGCGTGAGATTCCCTGAATTGTCGCAATTCAAGAATCGAATCGATCGATTAGAACGAACCCCTTCGCAACTATCGTAATCTTCATCATTTGTTGTGCAGAACATTGAGTCGAGATCCGTGTATCGATTATTCTCGCGCACATTTTGTATAGCCGTTTTCTGTTTTAAAAAAGGGAATTTAGAGAGTTCGTTTCGAGACCTAATAAGGATAGAAAATTTCGCGATGAAATTCGCAATTTTATTTTGACGACAAAATTCGCACAATTTTATTGTGGCGACTAAATCTTCCAAATTTTATTGCGGCGACAAAATTCGCACAATTTTATTGTGGCGACAAAATGTTCGATATTTTATCATGACAACTAAATCTTCCCAATATTATTGTGGCGACAAAATTCGCAGTATTCTACTTTCGCGATAAAATTATAATAATTTTATTGTGGCGACAAAATTAGCACTATTTTATCGTGGCGACTAAATCTTCAAAATTTTATTGCGACGACAAAATTCGCAGTATTTTATCGTGGCGACAAAATTCGCACAATTTTATTGTGGCGACTAAATCTTCAAAATTTTATCGTGGCGACAAAATTCGCACAATTTTATTGTGGCGACTAAATCTTCAAAATTTTATTGCGGCGACAAAATTCGAAGTATTCTACTTTCGCGATAAAATTATAATAATTTTATTGCGGCGACAAAATTCGCACAATTTTATTGTGGCGACTAAATCTTCAAAATTTTATTGCGGCGACAAAATTAGCACTATTTTATCGTGGCGACTATATTCGCCCAATTTTATCGTGGCGACAAAATTCGCACAATTTTATTGCGGCGACAAAATTCGCCCAATTTTATTGTGGCGACTAAATCTTCAAAATTTTATTGCGGCGACAAAATTCGCCCAATTTTATTGTGGCGACTAAATCTTCAAAATTTTATTGCGGCGACAAAATTCGCCCAATTTTATTGTGGCGACTAAATCTTCAAAATTTTATTGCGGCGACAAAATTCGCACAATTTTATTGTGGCGACTAAATCTTCAAAATTTTATTGCGGCGACAAAATTCGCATAATTTTAATGCGGCGACAAAATTAGCACTATTTTATCGTGGCGACTATATTCGCCCAATTTTATTGTGGCGACAAAATTAGCACTATTTTATCGTGGCGACAAAATGTTCGATATTTTATCAAGACAACTAAATCTTCCCAATATTATTGTGGCGACAAAATTCGCAATATTCTACTTTCGCGACAAAATATTGGCAACTACATTGTGACGACTCAAAAAGCCAAATTACCACTGCATCATCATTAATCCACTGTTGTATTTTCGTCGATTTGCTCGAATAATAAATAATACACTTGACATACAACGTCACCAAAAGTCTTCTCAATTCGTGAACCTAAAACAATCCCATAATTGAGCCCGATGCCATTCTACTGTCTCACCTGCAGCAGATTGACCGCCGAGTTATCCGATATACTGTAGCCATCAATAATATATTTGCCTGACACCACTTCCCACGCGAGCCATCGCAGTCCCCACGCGGTGTTTAGCGACAAGAAGCCGGGCAGTGCTCCTGGCGCACAGCAGCAGAATCCTTTGCCGTCGCGAATGTCCTCACAGATGGCTTCCACTTCCCTCTGGTGACAATACGTTCCTCTGAGCTCGAGTCCACGCAGCTGGAAGGTGACGAATCCGTTGCCCACTTCCACGATGTGCACCAGACAGTTGAGAAAGTAGCTGGCGAGAATGAAGCAGTCTCCCGGCTGCACGCTCGTCGACCATCTTCCCATCGCCAGGTCTCCGGCGAGGCTCTTCTGCAGGCTGCGCGTCAGGTGCTCATAGAAGACCGCGTTCAGGTTGCTGTCATCCAGCATCGGTCCGCGTTCGATTTGCGAGGCGAGCCGCATCGTCGACGCGTCCGCTCGCTTCGTGTTATAGTCGCGTTCCCAAAACTTGACCGGCCTCACGTAGGACGCCGTGAAGAACGACGAGCCTGTATCACAATTCTCAGCCAACGATGGCTCGCTTTCTTTCACTAACCCAGGAATGGATTCAATGGCGCGCTGATGACACTCGACAGCACCGTCTGAATGGCGATGAGAGCTGAGTGCGGCACCGAGAACGGCTGTGCGAACGCGTGAAATGCGCTTCCCCAACTGATCTGCCACGGAGCCACGTAAGCCATCACAAAATTGATTTTCAGGTATAGTTCGACTAGTTTGGGGTAAATTATCACGCAAATGAGCATGATGAGAGGTAGAAGGTTCCAACTGGACAGATCCTAAATCATTGCGTTTATAGGCCACTAATATTATAGTGAAATCAAAAAAAAAAAATTTTCTCTTCCATGAACATTTCTAGGCCACTAATATTACGGTAACCGTAGAAATCTAAACCATAGACTAGAAATTTTGCGAATTTCTCTTCCATGAACATTTCTAGGCCACTAATATTACGGTAACCGTAAAAATCAAGATAATGGCCTAGAAATTTTTTGTAAATTTCTCTTCCATGAACATTTCTAGGCCACTAATATTACAGTAACCGTAGAAATCAAGACCATGGACTAGAAATTTTGCAAATTTCTCTTCCATGAACATTTCTAGGCCACTAACATTACGGTAACCGTAGAAATCAAAACCATAGACTAGAAATTTCGCGAATTTCTCTTCCATGAACATTTCTAGGCCACTAATATTACAGTAACCGTAGAAATCAAGACCATGGACTAGAAATTTCGCGAATTTCTCTTCCATGAACATTTCTAGGCCACTAATATTACAGTAACCGTAGAAATCAAGACCATGGCCTAGAAATTTTTGTAAAATTTATCTTCCATTAACATTTCTAGGCCACTAATATTACAGTAACCGTAGAAATCAAGACCATGGCCTAGAAATTTTTGTAAAATTTATCTTCCATGAACATTTCTAGGCCACTAATATTACGGTAACCGTAAAAATCAAGATAATGGCCTAGAAATTTTTTGTAAATTTCTCTTCCATGAACATTTCTAGGCCACTAATATTACAGTAACCGTAGAAATCAAGACCATGGACTAGAAATTTTGCAAATTTCTCTTCCATGAACATTTCTAGGCCACTAACATTACGGTAACCGTAGAAATCAAAACCATAGACTAGAAATTTCGCGAATTTCTCTTCCATGAACATTTCTAGGCCACTAATATTACAGTAACCGTAGAAATCAAGACCATGGACTAGAAATTTCGCGAATTTCTCTTCCATGAACATTTCTAGGCCACTAATATTACAGTAACCGTAGAAATCAAGACCATGGACTAGAAATTTCGCGAATTTCTCTTCCATGAACATTTCTAGGCCACTAATATTACAGTAACCGTAGAAATCAAGACCATGGACTAGAAATTTTGCGAATTTCTCTTCCATGAACATTTCTAGGCCACTAATATTACAGTAACCATAGAAATCAAGACCATGGCCTAGAAATTTTTGTAAAATTTATCTTCCATTAATATTTTTTAAGCCACTAATATTACGAAAAACCGTAGAAATCAAGATAATGGACTAGAAATTCTATATTGTTACCGTAATAAACAACAAGAATACAAAGACTAAAATCTTCGACGGTGCTAATAGAAGAGAAAATTCAATTTTTTGGTCATCATTCCATTTTAAGAACAAATATAATACAAGCAGAAAACCTGAGCCCGGTTTTATGCTCAAAACAATGCCAACAAGTCAAAACCACTCACACTTCCCCACACGTTCATCTTCAAATCAAACATCGTCGAGATGAAGGCGAACCCGATCGGCACGTACATGAGCTGCGGCTGCCCGAATCCGCCGCGCACCATTCTCATACAAATGAGCGGGTAGACGAGCCACGCCAGCGGCAGCATCCAGCGATTCTCCGTGAGTATCGAGCACACCATCAGCGGGTAAATCTGCAAGCCACGACTATTACCGTTCATTCGACGCAATTGCTCACAATATTCCTCTCGATCGCCACCATCCACATGTGCACAATCTCAAACGGCATCAGTTTGGCGGCCTGCGGCGATTCAAACTGCTGATGCTCGGCGGATCGAAGGATGGCTTGCGCGACGAGTCGCCACGGCGTGTGCGATCGCAGTTGTGGGTAAACGTAGTGGTTAATGATTCCAATTCCAATGCAAATCGAGACAATGATTTTCTAAATCATTTTCCCTCACTACTTTCGCTTCCACAAAAACGCACCGTAAAATAAGGCTGCGTTGCCGTGAACAAAGACGTCGAGTGAAGTGCGAAGAAGAAAAGGATCAAGAACGCCGCAAACAACACATCATATCTTGCTCTTTGGGCCACCGTCTTCCTCAACATTCTCGGTATCTCATCACGGTACTTCATCTCATTCTCTTCTACATTCGCGTTCACATCCACGTTCTCTTCAGCGCGACTTGCTCGGAATGGCGACGTCATCACTTCAAATAGCACCATCGCCAGCTGCTGGTTCGACGACATGCGACTCATCAAATAGCACACGGCAATCGTCACCGCCATGAATATCGAAAACATTGGCGATTGCGTCGAGTTGGGCGCAAACTTATAAGCCAGCTGGCACCTGCAAAACCAAGACAACATGTGCCTGAGAATACAATTCACTCACAAGAATGAGAGCATTCCAAACACGAGCAAACTCTTCGTCAACTGGATGAAAGACGAGACAACCCCAAACGAGGGCGTTCCGCCGAATATGTGCATCTCAATCTGCTCGAAAATGTGATGAATCAACGTGTTAATCTAAAAAACAACAAAGAAGATCTCTATAATCATCAGTGCGCGCAAACCTGCGGAAGCCAGCCCATGGTGAAAGCGACCGGCAAGAACAAGATAATCGTCGACATAATGTCGCGGAACGCCAATATAATCGAATTCTCGCTCATCATCGATAACCTGCACGATCCATGCGTTGCATACACTCGAAATCTCAACCAACCTGAACACGTTCCAATTCCAAGGAACTAATTCATTCGACGAGTTGCCTCCCGCAAAATGATGGAGGCACAGTAAAAGGGAGGCGAGTACGCAAAAATAAAACGGACGACTGTAGGAGACGATCCAGTTGAATCCATGAATCGGTGACGACGCGTCCGGTTGCACGCTTTTCAGTAGGGAGAACTTTAACGTTAAACATTAAGAAGAAAATAAACATTTTTTTTAAATATTCTGAATTTTTCACGTCAATGTGAGCAATTTCTGCGACTCATTGTCACCGGTCACGAGTCCCACGCGAACAAAACACGCTTCGTTCACGAGAGAAATTTTACAAAACTTCGATTTTCAGTATTCAGAATCTGGCTACCAGAGAAGAAAATAGTTGAAAAACTTAAGCCTACCGTAAACTTGTTTTAATAATTCAATGATTTATTTAAAAATCCTTTTATTTCAAATTTAATTTATATTAATGATATTTTTAATATTCTGGATGACCAAAAATTGAATGAAGCTTATTACAAGCTTTTTCCTCCGTGACCGAAGCGCGTTTTGTTCTCAACCGATGGGTTCGGATTCACCAGTGTGTGCAGTGCGATTCAGTCAAATTTTAAAATAATGATGTCTAGAAATAACAAAAAACAAGAGCACACCAAATCAGGGTTTAAAATAAATGGAGCAAAACGGTTATTATGCGCAATAGCTATGCAGACAAAGGGGATATCTACTCTAACGGCACAAAGTGTCCTAACTCCCACGGAACCCGATATTTGGGAAGCTGGATAACTACCGATGGCTCACACTGGTGAATCCCAACGCGTCGGTTGCGGTTATAATGCGCTTCGGCCACGAAAACAGCAAAAATCGAGAAAAAAACAATCATTTGCGACTGTCGGAAGCGCCCTTCGGTCGCGAATTTGCCCAATATTCGAAAATAATACGAAAACAAATATAATAATTGTTTTTTTTTTCATTTTATTTTTTTTTCATTTTCTAAGCTTTATAAATATTAATTATTGGTTTTATGAATTAATAATAAACTAATTATATCTAATAGTTTTTATTATTAGTTTATTTTAAAATGCAATAATGAAATCTTCAATCAATTCCAATGTTTTTTCTTAACTTTTACTTCTCATCTTATCCTGATTATTTTCGTTTTCTATGAAATTGGAATTAACACATTAATTTATCACAATTGCAATATAATCTATTACTCTGCCTTTGTTTCACCTTTGTTTTCCTTAATATCACCAAATTTAGAGTTATGCCACGCGCAACACATAGTGTATGCATAGCATGTTCGGTACGTGCTGCCCTGTGCGACAAGAATTTCGAGGCGGACGATTCGATGCTAATGGATATCATATTGCTAATTAAGCAATTTCTTCGGTTCATCTTTATGGAATAAAGGTATTATCATTATATTAATACCCTTAACTACGTTCAGAATGAAATAAGGCAGATTATCAAAAAACATTAATTATAAAGACCTCAGGAAAACATTCTGCATAAACATCACATTCTCATTCTTATTATGCCCAGCATGAATTATAATAGATTGATACTTGTTAAGTTTCATAAAATTACCTTAACTAAATACTTTCATTTTAAGACAACTGGAATTCAATTATTTATAAGAAGTCACTGATTGTACAAATAAGTTAATTTTATTGTTTCATTTTTATAATTATCTGTTTTATATTTATATTGTTGTTTGCTTGTATTTATGTTTTTGTATTTATTTGTTTAATCAATAAAGAATTCTGAATAATAAAATAAAACAATCCCAGAAATTAGTGAACGAAGCGTAAAATAGCCGACCTCATGACGTTGGTGTGCGAACGTCGTTTTAACTCGTCGGCCACCGATGTCGGTGTGCGAGTGTCAATTTTACAGTCGCGCACTTGCATCGGTGGCCGAAGCGTGTTTTGTTCCCACGCGCTCTGTTTTTTCTTCGGTGACCGAAGCGTTGGGATTCACCAGTGTCACTCGATGAAGAAATAACGAGACGTTGCAAGGCTGCATGGACGTCATTCTCCAAATGTAGACCACTTCTGGCTCATTTGGACAGAAGAAGAATCAAAGAACTCATCCTACAGAATGTTGTTCCGGCTCTCTTGTATGGGTGCGAAAGTTGGTCCATCTTGAAGAAGGACAGAGGTCGACTACAACGTTGTGCAGATTCGATTTGTTTCTATGCCGGGTGCGACGATTTTGACGTGCGTGTCATTGTGGATAAGAAGAAGATGAAATGGGCTGGCCATATCGCACGGATGCCACCACAAAGATGGTGTAAAATCATTACAGAATGGGACCCTCGATGTGGCGTTAGAAGCAAAGGAAGGCCCAAGGAGCGTTGGGCAGACTCGATTCGCAAATGGGTATCCGACGAAACCTCCACCAGCCGAATTAATGGAAGAAGAAGAATAGGAATCCTTGAGAAGAAAGTGGCTTGGTCGACAATGGCGAGGCAGAGCCGCGACGTCTGGAGAGAGATGGTCCGCAACCTTCACAGTTGATACGGGCTAATCAAGTAATCAAGTAAAAGTAAGAAAACGTCTTCAAACATAGTTTTTCGTTCAGAGAAAAAGAATTACATATAGTTTAGAAGGTGCGTGACAAGTGTAAGTTAAAAGTATTCCGAAGTTAATACGTGAAAGCTTATAATATACATTTTAATATAAGAAAACGCTCATTTCCATTTGGCGTGCAATATTTCAAAAACAATTCTCTAATCTAAAATGATAGTTTTGTTGTTGGTTTTATATGTGAATTATGGTATAGCACATATATTTTTACTTTTTTGGTTCGAAGTATTTTATCTGACAAAAATTACACATTGAGGACTCCCCAGAACTAGCAGCAGCCATACATGCGACTTTCTAGTACTCGAAAGCCTGGTTAGCCAATCCAAGTAATTTCATTGATTTAATAACCTAACACTCAAAAGAAGAAAAGCCGCAACGTACGTCAAAAGAGAGATGGTCCGCAATCTTCACGGTTCATCCAGCTAACCAACTAGCCAAGTAAGTAAGTAATGGTAGACGATGTGCATTTCATACTATCACTATTTATATCAGGGTTGCACGGAATTCCATCATCCATTTCCGTTATCCGTCGTCCATTTGAAAAAATTCGATTTCTGTTCAACCCTGACTTATATCTATTAAAAAATATCCATTTCGGCGTCTTTTAATTGTCAAAATCTAATTTTACAAGGGAAGTCACTTTAGCGTCCGCTTGAGATTTTGATGAGACTTGCACCATTGATAGATTCAGATGCGCTGATTCCAAATCCATTTTCAAAAACGGCGCAATTTTTCTCTGAGCCGAGATATGAGCCGCCAAAGTTTATTTTTGACAGCTGTTACAAATAAATAGTTTAAAACTTCAACGATCTTACAGCAATCCAGCACGTTTGAGTATTTTAAGATTTTAATGTAAAAAATAACAAAAATCCATTTCAGATAACATAATTCACATCAATCTTTTAGATTCTAGCGTCTCAAATATTGTCGTGGTGTAGGTTGATGAAAAATTAGGAGTAAAGGAGCATACTGAACAAAAAGATGGTCTCGCTTGGGCTGGTGTAGATTTAATTTGCAATTTGTTTATTATTTCGCTTTTTTTCATCACAATTTTCTTTCTTTTTGTTTTCTCTTACTAAATTGGTTGTTAAATCAACCTAATAATTATTATAATAAAAATTTTAGGTATAATTTATTATATTTAGGATCGAAATAATAAACAAATTGCAAATTAAATCTACACCAGCCCAAGCGAGACCATCTTTTTTTTCGGTATGCTCCTTTACCCCTAATTTTTCATTAACCTACACCACGACAATAAACCGTACTATTCACACTGACGAGAATATAGACACCCGAGATGGGCAGAAAGCAAGTTTTTGAATTTCGGAATCCGGAATCCGAAATTCCACCAATCTCTGATAGACACAATAAACCAAAGAAAAAAAACATACGTGCGACGAGGCAACAACAATCGCGAAGATTATCAATGAAACGTCGAAATAAATATCCGACATGATAATGAGCGAAGCTAAAATCGAAACGAATGCGGCGAGGATGACATCGAACACCAGCGAGAATAGGTAACGGTTCCGATCAAACAATCGATCGACAGATGGTCGATCGAGCTGAAATCAAACTGTTTTGATCATATTCACATCAAATCCGATAGGATAATATAAAGATAATACGAACCTTAAGATTGAATGTCTTTTGAGCTTTTGGGAACATTTTCATCTGATAATAATAACTCTTGCGAGTGTTCGATGTTCGCAGAATCGTTGTAAAGTCTGCAATTTTTCGATATCATTCCATATAATGAATATTGCATTTTTTAGAATAATAATGTACATTTAAACCACCCTTCAAACAATAAAATTCTTACCCGGTGTTGCCACATCCCTGCGATTATTCTCCTGCGTCGTTCCAGCAAACGCCAAATCCGACAGGAATCGAAACCGCGACGAGGGCCGTGTCGACGTCGACGCGCTGTCAAACTGCGCCAGGAAGGCTCTTTCCTGGTTCGTCAAACTCGACGCGTTTTCTCGGTTCGTTTCCATCAGCTCTTCAATCTGATCCATCGGCCAGCCATCGTTCTCCTCGTTGCGGCTCCTCATGCGGGCGCCGTTCGAGAAGCACACCACTTGCTGACTTCTCGCCGCTCTCGATGCTCCTTGACCGCTCGGTGCGTGGAAGATACTCGATGGCAGCGGTGGCATATATGTGCACGACTCGTTCGACGATGAGGACAGCGCGCGCTCCCTTCTCGTCAACGGAATGTGCTTCGTCTCATCTTCCTCTTCCTCAGTGCTGTCATACATGCTCTCCGGCAGCACTTCCAGCTCGGATCTCTTCTCGCCGCCGCGACTCATCATCTCCATTATGGCTCGACCGGAGCCCAGCGGCTGCGCGGTGCCAACCCCGCTCTCGTCGAACGTGTACGTCCACCAGTTGCCATCTTCGTCCTGGAACGAGTGCACGGCTCCCTGCGTGGTGTCCTCGTGGTCATTCGCGATATGATGCTGACTGCCTTCCATCGACGATCTCGCCCTAAATCCACATTCCATTCACATTCCCCACTAAGCTTCACTCACGCCGCATTCCGCATCGCTTCCGGTAGCGAGAACAATCCGCGCTCTTCCTGACTGCCACGCGCGTTCTCCATCCGTCTCTGCCCCAGTCGATTCATTCGCACGCTTTCGATGGCTTCCAGCGTCTCGGGATGCTTGTCAATCAGCTCTTCCAGGAATTTGGTGATCTCCACTTTGATGTCGGAGCCGCTCTCGTCGTCGTCTGCCGAATATCTCTGACGTGACATCGTCGGCCGGTCCATGTCACGAAGCGACACGACTACCGGCGACCAGCCGACGCTCGACGGCACGCTGCGCGATGATTCCATGGATTCCTGAGAATGCGTGCAAGATTTCTATACCAAAATCAAACACAAACCCTTTGAATCAGCGATCCAGGAAAAACGGCCGGCGATCCGGCGCGTCTCGGGTTCCTGCGCCGTCCTGTGGAACTCGCCGACAGACGCCTCCTGGAGGGCCTCCTTCTCGTCGGCTGCACAACCTCCTGCACTTTATCAACGCTGGTCTCTCGTATACTATCCATCAGCGGTATGTCATTCGGCACCGAGTTCCGCCGCTTGCCTTCAACAATCTCACCCATCGACGAGCCTTCCTCATTTTCCGTGAATAACACCGGCGCCGACGATTTCCTCTTCGGCTCCACCTTCATAGGCTTCGCCTCCTCGACGTCGCTCGCCTTCTCTTCTTCGCGGTCCTCCTCAATCCGTACGCGTCTCGACGATGTCGCCGACGCCGCTTCAAAATCCAAACGCATGCGCTACTCAAATCTTCAAACTCACCGGTGACCCTTCCCACACTGCGCGAGCCCGTCAAACTTCCCGGCTGGCATCGTCTCGATGCACTATCCCTAGTGCTATCCCGATCACGGCTGGCGTCGCGACGATCGAGAGCCCGCTCCGATCCGCGCATATTATATCCCATGTCCCTCAACTCGATCATTTCCACATCCAGAGGCTGTTCTGCAAAAAAATGTTTCTCATTTCAATCAATTTTTTTTGGGAAAACGCTCGCTGTCCCGGAACATTTCGTCGATCGAGTCATTAATGGTACGTGTGACCACAATTGGATCGGTCGTATCGAAGATCATGTGAAAGTAGGAGATTATCAGCTAAAATTCCAACAGAATAACATTCAAATTAAATTCCCATCAATCAAAACCTTGATCGAGGCAAACAGGACAACGATGAATGCCGTATAAGCGGCGGCAATCGGTACCGTTAACTCTCCCGAAGCGAAAATGCCAAGAATCAATGGAATGAGCATCAGCGACAGCCACACGTATACGTGAACCGTATTGCAGAATATTGAATAGTTGGGCTCATAGTACCTGCAATTGTGCAATTCTTAATTACGCACACCACCCGAAACTGTCCCTTTTGTGAAGTTTAATCAACGACTTCCACGGGAAGCTTTGTATTTAGTTTCAGAAAATCTATATCATTTTTTTGCTAAATTAAGTTCTATAAACTTAAATGAGCCAGCCCGTAAAATTGTTATTTCTGGTGGCATGTAGAACAAAAATAGATTTTCATTCAAATCGGATAGCTATAAATTGGAACGCCACCAACAAAAATAACGTATTTAAATTTTTCTACACATTTAACTAATTTTCACGTACAAGTTGAAAACTGATTGTCCCTTCAATTTTACCGGCTTCCGTTAAAATAACTCTAGAGTCGTAAATTTTTACGAAATGTTGGATATAGGTGACTTTTCTGAAGACTTGTTCTTAAGAAGTCATTTGAAATCGTGTTTTACATGTCTACGTGAAAAATATTTCAGTTAATTATCAATATTTTACGTCAAACAATCAAAAATGCTCGCCAACTGATATCCCCACCAAGCCTTCTGTGCACGACTAATCTAGTTTTAAGATCATCTTTTCAGATACATTAAAACATTCCGAAAATGATCATAAATTATTGCTTGGACTTATCCTTTAGCTAAAGATTCTAAAGATTTAGAAATATTAATAATAAGGGGACACTCCTTTTCCAATAACTCGAGTATAGATGTCTCGTTTTCTCATCCACCAAGCCTTCTGTGCACGACTAATCTAGTTTTAAGATCATCTTTTCGGATACATTAAAAAATTCGGAAATTATCATAAATTATTGCTTAGACATATCTTTTAGCTAAAGATTCTAAAGATTTAAAAATATTAATAACAAAGGGAAACTCCGACAAGCCTTCATTGCAAGACCAACTTATGTTATATATGTTATCGGTTATCAATTAAAAATTGACCGAAGTTCCGTTGGAGCCATGAAAACTCAAACTCCAGATGTTAAAAAACATCAAATGAATTTGTGGAAGAGGAGAGTATCCGATAATTTCTTAGGTTTTGACAAGGAGAGTCACTTTAGCGTGCGCTTGAGATTTTGATGAGACTTACACCATTGATAGATTCGGATCCAAATCCATCTTCAAAATCGGCGCAATTTTCTCTGAGCCGGACTCTGAGATAGTTTACGACTATTCTGGAAAATTTCAAAGAATTTGAACTTTTCTTTATACGTGGGCACGCCAATTGGAAATGCATACGTTCTAATATTTGATGGGAGTTAATTTCAGAACAACATTGTCGTAAATTTTATATAAATTTCTTAAAAGATACAAGTACCTGCTTGTCTAATCGGAACTTAATTCCTGAGCTTTAAAGGTTTCATTTGGCGTGCGTGGGAGCATACAAGAAGCGTTTAAATATCATCGCAAAATATAATTTTCTTTCTTTTTTTGGGGTGCGTCAGCTTAATCTTTTATTTGATCGTCATTCAACTATGTTTATCTTTAATTTTTAAAACTTTCTTTATGGCTTCGTTAGCGATTACTTCCCTTTTTAATTTTATTCTTTTTTTTTTTGAGATACGCACATTTTTAGAAAATGTATAAATGTTGACGGCGCATTGCGAACTGCTGCGCAGCAATTTTTGCAATGCGCCGTCAAAAATATTTAAATAGTCTGTAATTACATTGTCTCAAGATATATATATATATATATATATATATATATATAACATGTACCGATCATGTCAGGACTCCGGAAAAAGTTTTATATAGTCTTCTATAATATTTTGCTCAATACTGATCTTTAATAATTGTTTCTTTTCACTTGAATCCATATATGATTACCTTTTTTGCTATCTTATGTTAAATAATTATTTCATTAAATATCTCACTCGCTTTAACTCGTTCATAGATCAAACAACAACCCACCCAAGAAAAAAAAACGTATACGTAAATGCATTAATTAGTTCAATTACAGCGTTTTTCTTCAATTCTTCAAAGTTACTCATTCCCAACTTTTTCATCCAAACTCATTAGAGCAGAAAACTAATCACCACCCGTTTTAATTAAACTGTAGGTAAGACACGACTGCTAAAACAACGTACCATCCGCCAGTTAACGATGCCCATATTCCTTGTCGAATCACTTCGACGATATGTGTTGTGACGCTCATTGAAAACGATCAAAAACTTATTGGCAATGAGCACAGGTAAAATTGATATCCATTAGTGATTAATACACAAGCTTGTGCACAAATATTCGCTGGAAATTGCGAATAAAAACAAAAAATATTCTATTTATAATAAATAAAATGAAATATATGGAGGAGAGACTCGCGAGACGAGAAGATGAAGAAGACGTTAGAGTGAATATGCGATCAATTGAGCATTTAGGTATTCTCTGAGCAAATAATCAAAGCTTGTTATTGCTTCATTTATTATTTCACTTGTTTACTTGCTTCTCGTTTAATTGGAATCCTTTAATTATGGACTTTGCTAAGAAGTTAAGTGATATAATGTTAGTGGCCTAGGTTTTATCTTATAATACCTAGGCCCGGGAATTATGGATTTGTGCATTTTAATCCATAAAAAAACTAATTTACTAATAAAAATATTTATGGAATTGCAATTCGAATTGTATATTGATCAATAAATACACAACATATGTATCAGAGTCATTGCTCTATTTCATATATTTCAAACTCCAAATAATATATCCGTGTGTTCGGGCTGTTCAATTCGTTTCCTCTCCGAACACTATCTTTTTTTAATTCCCTTAAATACATTTATTATTAACCTATCCTCTAAAAGCATACAAAAAGAAAAAAACAAACAAGAGATCTCTAAGATCGCAAAATGATTATACAAAAACACTTAAAATTTACATAATTCTAAACACAAAATTCATTAAGTTAATATGCACCACACAAATCTAGTCAATCCACTAGAATCAATATGAGCGAACTCTCGGCTCAACCCAATCCGTTTCAGATTTGTCCAACGTCACATCAATAACTGGCCGATAATTGAGCTTGACATCTCCCGTTTCGATATCGATGTTAACCATCGTGTGCTTTCTCCAATGCTCTTCGATGGGCTTCTTCTCCTGGCCTTCCAACGGCTTGCTATAGTCATACTCATCGACACGATTCGGATAATCGTCGCGAGCATGAGCTCCTCGTGATTCCTAAATTAAACAAAAACTAATTGAGAACCAATAAAATTTAGCAAAACCGTTCGGTTTTCTGCTGCAACCACCGTTTGCTTCGAATTGATAAGTAGGTTTTGCAGTTCAAGCGTCTCGACAAGCTCTTGATTCCAAACCTTGCCACCATCCTTCATCGCCTTCATGTTGAATTGATCCTTGTAAAGTTTATCCATCTTTTCAACTCCTTCTCGGAGCAAGTCTCCTCTGCGGAACACCGCCGCGTGCTTCTGCATAGTGGCCTGCATGTTCTTTCTAATCTCTGCCGCCGGAATATCGCCCTAAAAGTTTGCCATTTTTAGACGTAACTTCTTAAGTTATCTTGCCTTGGCATTCAACAATCCATCGATATTGCCAATAGCTCTTTCTTCGCATCCATTCGGAAGATCTGGAATTTGGTCGCCTGGCTTGTTATTCTTAAGAATATCCAGCGCGCATGATCTTCCAAAGATCACCAAATCGAGCAGTGAGTTGGCTCCGAGACGATTTGCTCCATGTACAGAGTGAACCGCACATTCTCCAGCAGCGTACAGTCCAGGAACCACTTCGTCACCCTGTCCTGGTTTGTATTGAATAACCTGAACTATCAACGATTAAACCAAACTAACATTTGTGTTGAGATGTATTCCAGAATTTGATAATTTCGAGAAATTGGGATATTATATTAATCAAGGTTAACCTTACAATGTTATACTATCAAAAATCTAGTCAAATCAAGTGCAAAGTACCTGTTTCCACAAAAGAAAAATAATTTACGTAACAATTAAATAATGCTCTATAAGATTTAAACATCTACAATTCAAGCTAATATATCTAACAAATAAAATTAAGCATTTTTAATAGGTCTTCAATATTTTTTTAGCTCGCAGGATATCATTTGGTCAATATATCATAGTAATCAAGTTTGCAACTGAAGAAAGTGTGCGAAATATCGCAAGATGATTCCTCATCGGATGGGTTCCTCGCGAAGCCAGTACCGGGGCATTGCACATTTTACATACCGAGCGAGGTTGCACGGTTTGTTTCTAATGGAAAGCGGTAAACGGAAATAGAAGCAAATTTTTCGAAACGGAAAACAGAAATGGAACTCAAAAAACGACGGAAAACGGAAGATGGAATTCCGTGCAACCCTGATATATACCAATAAAATTCTATTCATGAAAAACGTTAAATTTCGAACATTTAACTTAGAAATTATTCCATTCTATTATTCCAATATAAAATATTAAATTCTTATATTGTTGTTAAAGTATGTATTGTCCTTTTAGGGGTCGGTGCCTAATGGAAGAGGAAAATATAGGGATAGAATGAGGTTCTCGTTTGGACGGCCTCTCTTTTTAGACTACCATTCTTTTTTACGCAATTATGGACAGCACATATTTAATAGAAATTGAGAAAAATGTTGTTTGTGGCCGTGTGGCCGTCCATCATATTCTCTTCTTTTATTGATCTTCCATTAGGCACCGATCTCTGAAAAGGACAATAGCTAGTTTAAGATGTGTTTTTAAATGTGGAATGTCACATTAGAATATTAAGTATAAATTTGTTACTCATTTTAAGTTTGAAAAATTGTAAATTTAATGCAGTGAGACATATGATCCTAATAGTGAAAATAAGAATGATCTCTAACCACGTGCGACAAGTGACTTTGACAAAACCTAGTCTTTGAAAAAAACTCTGGATTTCCATCCCTAAACAAAAACGTGAATCCACACCTGTCCCTTATAATTAGTCGGAACTCCTCCCATATTATAATGGACTGTCGGAATAACCGGAATCGGTTCTTTTGTCACGTCCACTCCCGCAAATATTTGCGCGGTCTCTGAGATTCCCGGCAGCCTTTGCTGCAATTGCTCAGCCGGCAAATGATGGAGCTGAAGGTAGATGTGATCCTTTTCCGGTCCAACACCGCGTCCCTCAAGGATCTCCATGGTCATCGATCTCGACACAACATCACGTGACGCGAGATCCTTGGCAACCGGTGCATATCTTTCCATAAACCGTTCTCCCTACAACATTGTATCAAATTTCTTAGTTAAATTCATCGCAACAATATACGTTTGAATTGATGAGATAACCGCCCTCGCCGCGCGAGCCCTCGGTAATCAAGCAGCCGACGCCGTATATACCAGTTGGATGGAATTGCACAAACTCCATATCGCTGTTGTTAATGCCAGCTCTTGCGGCAAGCGCTGTTCCGTCGCCGGTGCACGAATGAGCCGATGTGCATGAGAAGTAAGCACGGCCATATCCGCCAGTGGCGAGGACTGTATTCTTGGCCCGGAATCGATGAATCTGCCCGGTTTCGATATCAAGAGCAACTACGCCAATGCATTGACCCTGAAAATGTTCGAGATACACGTGTTTACACGAAAAGTAGAAAACCTTATCCATGATCAAGTCCAGAGCAAAGTACTCAATGAAGTAATTGCAATCATATTGAAGAGAGGCTCCATACAACGTGTGCAACAACGAGTGCCCAGTTCTATCAGCTACGCAGCAAGTTCTATGGGCTTGCCCACCTCGTCCATAATCATTCGACTGTCCGCCAAATGCGCGCTGGTAGATTTTTCCCTCATTCGTTCTCGAAAACGGCATACCTAAATGTAATATCAATATTGATAGTTCTGGTTAAACGCTAAAAACCGTAATTCTCGAGCTCAGTGATTGCTCGAATAGCTTCCCTCGTCATATAATGAATTGCATCCTGGTCACCAAGCCAATCGGAACCTTTGACGGTGTCGTAAAAGTGCCAGCGCCAGTCATCAGGATTCATATTTCCCAAGGCGGCATTAATACCTGATATACAAAAAATTAACACACTTTCATCAACATTTGTTGAACCTCCTTGTGCTGCAACTGTGTGCGATCGAGTTGGGAAAAGCTTCGTTATCACGGCGGTCTTCATTCCGCCTTCGGATAAGCCCATAGCAGCACGAAGACCGGCTCCTCCGGCTCCAACGACAACCGCGTCAAACGTGTGATCGATTACATCAAAATGAGCCTTACTATCGACGGGTTTCCTGCAAAACTGATGATTCTCCGCAATTAATGATTACAGCTAGTGGCCAACTTCATGAAATTACGGGAAAACGTGTGGCGTGAAGCCAATCGCTTTGCACATTTTACTCCGTTAAGCATAATTCGGCATTAAATGATGAGCAACTGTTGAAATTCAGTGCCACGTGAACATTTGTTTAGCAACGCGCATTACTGTTAAAAAGCGTGCTGGGAATGATAACAATTACTAGAGTTACGCTCCTTTTGACGTTACTGTATTTTTGTGCAGAATTATTTTATTTTTAACTGACCTTTTAATTAAAAATTCGGATATTATAATGAGTTAGAATAGGGTAAACTTCTTATCGTGAATAATTATGGATAATAAATGTTGTACGTCAGTTTAGAATAGTGCACCATTACGGTGTTTAACAATTTCAGACAGTTTAAAGATAATTTTACATACAATGTAGGAAATATTTGCGTTAAGCTTAACACGTTAAGCATTATAGTACACGTTTCAATTGGGGAAAATCAAATTTATTAATTCCAGATATATTTTTATGATTGCAATAACTAGTAACTACTAATAGAATACAATATTCACGTGAAATACTGTAAAATTTCAAATTTATCAATTGGTGCGTTGCAAAACCTCGTTAATCTTCTTTAATTAGAGCATTTATTTCATAGTAACTTTATTTTGGATTTCGTCTACTTTATGGTTACAATTACATTCTATTTTTCTTTGAAATCTCCACGTGCACGTGCTCTAATTGATAAAATATCAGTCGTGGCCTAACAATTTCCGTACAATGGCCGAAATTTTATTGAACACGTAATATTTTTATTTATTTTTTTAAAAATAAGATTGAAACTATTTAGCTTGTATACAATAAAAATGCTATAACCTTATATTTAAAATATATTTGTCATTATATCCTTGAATGTGTTCATAATCATTTATTGAAGCTAATGGCCGAAGAAATTACTTATTTTTCTAGATTTTACTAGAAACGAAACGTTCTGAAAAACTTTCTTGCTTTATTGTCTGATTATTTTTGTTTAAGATTGTTTTATGATGATTTTGATTAGATATATTTTAATGTAATAATAATATTGGTGCTCCAATTGAAGAAAATAGTGCTCGTTAATAATCGTGGACTAGAAATCGTCGTTTAAACTTTCTCTTCCATGACGTAATGTTGGAACAATAAAATAAAACAATTTTTATAAAATAAATAACACGAAAAATTTAATTTAGCCATGGATGGAATGATTGCAATGCTCCCGGCGCCTCTCCGGGCTCTCTCAACACATCACGACTTTCACGGACAAAAAGTTGCCGAACGCGTCTATCAGGTATAAAATAAACATTTTTATTTCGATGATAATTTGATTTCTTGTAGGTTATATTAACGATTTCTGGAATAATTGGCTTCTTTGTTGGCTATCATACCCAACAATTGTCTCATGCTATTTACACAGTCTTGGGAGCATCATTGTTAACAGCCCTAATCATTCTTCCACCATGGCCGTTCTTATTCCGAAAGAATCCAATCGTCGTAAGTATCGTTTTATATTTGCGGAGTATTTTCTTCCCTCATACTCATATAACCTGACAAATGTTGAATTTCAGTGGCAAACACCAAAGAAAACCGAAGAAACAGAATCGAAGAAATCAAAATGATCCATTAATCAATTTGGGTGGGATTTATTTATGTATTTATTATATTATATATGTGATAATAAATGAGTATTACTAAATATTGGTATTAATAGTTGATCTCGTCGAAAAAACCCGTCCAAAAGCGTTAAAATACCTGCTAGCTTCATCATTGATTGAAACTTCTAAAGTTGGAATAGATAAAATGTATCGCTGCGGCTCGGCCGTGCTGCGATGTGCCATAAGAAGATCAAGAGCACTTCAATTCACATCGCCACAGGTAACTAACATAGTATGGTAGTTGTTGATTGTTTTCTTGTTTAGTTTTCAGCATTGAAAACGACGAGAAGAACGCCTTTATCAGTTACGTCGATGCGGTTTTATTCAAAGTAATTGTCTTTCTAAATTCCTATTTCTGATGGAAGAATAGTGTAAAAAGGGATAGTTTAATGAAAATTTACAATGATTGTATGCAAAGGTGAATATTAATTTACACGTGAAAAGTTAAAAGACGGGTTTAAAATCATCGATTGTGATTGATTTTATGATTGAAGTGTGATTAGGTTTTAGGGACGAGCCAAGTCGTTGAGTATCTATCTCTCTCTCTCTCTCTCTCTCTCTCTACAAGTATTTCTGTTCACGATCGCTATTCGAGAAAAATTTGAGTGGATGTGGGCTGAAAAATCGAAATGGAACACATTGAAATTTACTTTTTTTTGAGAAAATGCCAACTTGGACTGTTTATATGTTTTTAAACAACAATTTTATCCAAAAAGATTAATTCTAAATGAAAGTCTCAGAAATATAGATTAGCAGAAGTCCTCAAATCCATCAGGAGTATACATCTGTTCATGATATTATTAAAAAGCCCCCAACTATTTACAGAAATTCGAACAACGATGACCCGATTAGTGCTCAAGAAGAAGCCGCATTGGAAATAATCTCAAAAGATCTCGTAAGTGACTTTAATTTGAGCATCAATAAATCAACATTTTAAAGGGAGGAATGTCGCCAATCCAGGTTCCACCAGAAATGCCGATTGTTCCGATGATTGCCATCAATCGTTATCCACTATTTCCCGGATTCATCAAGAAAGTCGATGTGAGTTTAAAGAATTTCACGAGGAAGCGTAGTTTTTTTTATTATAGATAGTCAAAGATGAGAATTTGAAGGCATTGATCAGAAAACAGTTGAAGTTGAATCAGCCGTACGCTGGAGTTTTCGTCAAGATAGACGATGAGTAGGGAAATAATTGTTTTGGAGTGGATTTAGCGTGAGTATTTTGAAGGAACAAGTCGGAAACTGTGTCATCTTTGTCGGAAGTTTACAAGACGGGCTCGTTTGTACAGATAATTGAGGTTAGGGATCAAGGAAGCGTCATGGAATTGGTTTTGAGCGCGCATAGAAGGTGAGTGGTGAGAATTGGCGTTTATCGCTTGACTAATGTTGAAGGATTCGAGTCCTCGAGCCGGTAGATGAAGCAGAAGCTCAACTACCAACGACACCACCAGCTGGATTGAACGGAAGAAGAGCTCGCGGGAAGCGAGCACCACCGGTTTTGCCGCCGACGCCGCCCCCAGAACCCGTCGATGAGAAGAAGGAAGTGAAGCCGACGGGAATCGTGCTCGTCAAGACGGAGAATGTAACGTCAGAGCCGATCGAGAAGAACAATGAGACGAAGGCAACGATGATGGCCATCGTGCAGACGATTCGGTAATGAAGTTGGATTAATTGTGGCATTATTATGCATGTTTTTTAAGGGACGTGGTGCAGTTTAATCAATTGTTTGGACAACAGATCAATTTGCTGCTTCATCCGTCGCAGAATGTAATTGATAATCCGGTGTATTTGTGTGATCTTGTAGCCACTTTGGTTCAATCAGCAGACACAAAAGAATTACAGGAGATGATGGATGAGATGGATGTGAGTTTGATAAAATGAGTAAAGAATTTGAATTAATTGTTAGGTTGCTAAACGATTGAACATTGCATTATTACTCATCCAAAAAGAGAAAACGGTGGCGAAACTGAAGCACGATATTAATAAAGATGTCGAAAAGAAGGTGCAAGATCATCATAGAAAGTATTTGCTCAATGAGCAGGTGAGTAGAACATGTGATATTCAGTTTTAAGTAAAATGAAACAATCTTGTAGCTGAAAGTGATCAAGAAGGAATTGGGCATTGAGAAGGATGAAAAATCGACAATAATTGAGAAGATGGATGAAAGAATCAAGAAGCTAAAAGTGCCCGAATACGCAATGAAGGTGATCAATGAAGAGAAACAGAAGCTGCAGTTCCTCGATCCGCATTCAAGCGAGTTCAGTGTGACGAGGTTTCGTTTAGTGGCAATGGTTTTTTGGAAGAAGGCCTGATGATTGCAGGAATTACCTGGATTGGTTGACTTCGGTGCCGTGGGGATTAACATCGGTTGAGAATAGGCACTTGGGAACTGCGAAGAAGGCGCTCGACGAAGGTCACTATGGAATGAAGGACGTGAAGGAGAGGATCCTCGAGTTTATTGCCGTCAATATTCTCAAGTTGGGAAAATGAGCAAAAATCGAAGTATAGCTGGAATTGTAGGCAGAACGTTGGCGGAAAGATACTCTGCTTCAATGGTCCGCCGGGTGTTGGCAAGACGAGCATCGCCAAATCGATTGCGGCCGCGTTGAACCGAGAATATTTTCGTTTCTCGGTCGGTGGAATGACGGACGTGGCCGAGATTAAAGGACACCGGCGCACGTATGTCGGAGCGATGCCGGGAAAGATGATACAGTGCCTGAAGAAGGTGAAGACGGAAAACCCGCTGGTTTTGATAGATGAGGTCGACAAAATCGGCGGAGCAGGGTTCCACGGAGATCCGGCATCAGCGCTCCTCGAGCTGCTCGATCCCGAACAGAACGCCAACTTCAACGACCACTTCTTGGATGTGCCGGTTGATTTGTCGAGGTAGGGATAATACCTTTGTAGTGTTTTAGAAATTATTGTGTTTAATGGATAAATTTGAATTGAAAAGAGTTGCAGAGTTCTGTTCATTTGCACGGCCAACGAAATTGGACGCATTCCGGGACCACTGAGAGATCGAATGGAAATGATCGACGTCAGCGGCTACTTGGCCGAGGAGAAGATTGAGATTGCCAACCTGCACTTGATACCGCAAGCGCGCGAAGAAACGTGAGTGTTTCGTTATTTCGATATACCAAACAATTAAAAATTGAAGGTCGCTCGAAGTGGAACAATTGAAGATTGAAGATTCAGCGCTCGAGGATCTTATCAAACACTATTGCCGAGAATCGGGAGTGCGCAATTTGCAGAAGCATATTGAGCGCATCTTCCGTAAGGCTGCACTCAAGATAGCCGAGCAGCGCGCCGACGAGGAGCCGGCGTCGACGGCTATCGCTGAGAACGCGCAAGTGCCGGTTGTCGGCGATCAAGAGGCGCGACAGATTGTTGTCACTTCGGACAACCTGAAGACATATGTTGGCAAGCCTAAGTTCACATCCGATCGGATGTATGACGTGACGCCGCCTGGAGTGGTGATGGGACTGGCGTGGACGTCAATGGGAGGATCGGCTCTTTACATCGAAACGGCGCTGAAGAAGCCGGTCGACTTGAAGAGTGACAAGGATGGAAGTGTCGAGACGACGGGTAATATGGGAGACGTGATGAAGGTTGGTGCAACTTCTTTTGTTTTAGTTTTGCAATTTTTCACTTAAAATATTACCCTGGAATCTATTAACGATAAGTAATACGATTCAGGAAAGTGTACGAATCGCAATGACGGTTGCCAAAGGAATATTGGCAAAGATTGAGCCGGAGAATCGCTTCTTCGACAAAGCACACATTCACATTCACGTTCCAGAGGTTTGTTAACAAACGCTCCGTTCCACCAACTTTCGAAAAATTTGAAGGGAGCCACACCAAAGGACGGTCCGTCCGCCGGTGTCACGTTGGTATCATCTCTGCTTTCTCTTGCCATGAACAAGAACGTGTGTCAAGACATGGCAATGACCGGTGAAATATCGCTGACGGGAAAAGTGCTCCCAGTTGGTGGAATTCGAGAAAAAGTGATAGCTGCTCGTCGCGTCGGAGCCAAACGAGTATTCCTGCCGTTTGAGAACCAGCGAGATTTCGAAGAGTTGCCGGACTTCATGAAAAATGACATCGACGTTAAATTTGTGAAGCATTACGACGAATTGCTCGTGAACCTGTTTGAATGAGATGTAAATGATTGTTTATAAATTGTTAATTCTTCAATTCTAGTGATAGTATCTAGGTTGTTCGTTTATCAAATATTTAAACATGTTCTTGTTATCCTATTTATGAAACCTGTAATAAATGTTTTGTATATATAGATATAATTAGACTAATGTAGGTTATTCCGTAATTTTACAGTTTTTAGGGCTTTGGTGGATACTTTAAATTAAACATCCACACAAAAGTGTAGAACTCTACCTATAACATCTAGAAGAAGTAAGAATTAGATAAAACTTGCTATCAAGTGTATAAAAAACTAATATTTAATGTGTAATTCAACACAATAATCATTTTCACCTAATCTAATAATAAAAATTTATTTATTTATCAGCCTAACAGTATTATTTACAGAAAATATTATTTACAAAACTAATTGACTAGGCGAAGAAGGTGCGAATTCTGGAAAGTGAGCTGCGCCGTTTCGTGTTCCTCTTTTTCTCGGTGCCATCTCTTATTCGACTCTCATCGGCAAGTGATCCACGAATAGATGCAACTTCCGTTGCATACGAGCAGCGAAGAGCAGGCGGACATTTCCTTAAAAATTTATTTTAAACAAAAAGAGTTTCACTTGTAAACTTGTTTCGCCGCATCAGCTCATTGATTCGTTCCTCGTCCGTTTCCTTTGGATCGTGATGGCGATGCGAAGGAAGCACAAAATCGGCAGCAATGGTTTGTCGATGATTCTTCGGATCGTTCTCAACATTTTCATCTCCGAAATTGACATCAAACGCAATCGATTTTTGAACATTTTGCGGTTTTTTCGATTTCTCGTCTTCTCTTGGTGGCTCTTCTTTCGGCACAGCTTCTCTCAACGGCTCTTCCTTCGTCGCAAGTTCTCTTGGCTTTTCTTCCTTCGTCGCAAGTTCTCTTGGCTTTTCTTCCTTCGCCGCAAGCTCTCCAGGCTTCTCTTCCTTTTTATGGTCGCAGCAAACTTTTCTTTCATTGTGCGACTTCACCATCAAATCGTGCCGAGTCCGAAGATAAGCATTTTCCTTTTTTTCTTGCGAGATCTGACATTTCAGGCGAGTAACTTCCTCTTCCATCTCCCTTCTGCTCTTCTCTTCCGCGTCCAGTTTCTCTTTGAGCTCTTCCATTTCCTTCTTCAATGATAATTCCGTAGATCTGTGCGTTTCCAGTTGCCTCAACAGATCTACCTAAAGATTTCCAACAATTTAATTGTAACCTATAAATAAGGCAACTTCTAACCTTTTCCTGACTGAGAGCATCAAATCTGGCCTTCAGTTTCATGCTAACTTTTCTTTCCTGATCAAACCCATCCAGAAGCCGATTTACCTTAAAATTATTATTAAAAATGCAAAAATATAGAGAATATAATAGGAAACCTTATCTTCATGCGCCTTCTCCATTGAAGCGACCATCGATTCGACTTTCAACCGCATTTCAGCTTCTCTTTCCAAATCCTTTTGCAACTCTTTGATAGTCGCACCATATCTCTCTAGTTTTTCAAGATGAGATTCAGACGATTTGTCAAAGTTTTTCTTTAATTCTTCTTCTCGTCTAGTTGCCATTTCCTTTCCTTGATGAACCGCCTTAATGGAAATGAATTTCAACAATCCAATTTTATGGAAAACAAAATCTTTAGCTGAATACCGTAAATTTAATCTTATTTATAGTTTCAAAATCAACATAAAAACGAATATCTTGAAACTATAAATGAGTATTTCACAATGACTTCATATCTCCTATTATTCATTCAAGTAGGAGAATTTTTTTACAAATTACCAATTGCAGTCTTAACGTCTCCGCATTAGCTTTCTGCAACTCCTCTTCGTGTAATTTACTAATCGACTTCAAGTGACTTTTCTCTTCTTCGAACCGAACCAGCTCATCTTCGTATTTTTGCAATATTTGTTCATACTTTATTGAAAGCTCCACGTAGCTCTTCAAAATTTAAAAAGAAAATAAATAATTTGTCAAATAAACCTCGCGGCTGTGTTGAATGTCTTCTTCGAGGAAGGCAACTTTTTGGCTCAAAGAATCGTTATTCATCTTCAATTTCACCAGCTCTCCTTCATTGTTATGCGTGTTTCTGGATGACAGTTGTTTGTTGAGATTATGAATCTATTAAAAACGAATAAATGAATATATCAAAACAAAATGTTTACGGTTTCCGCGGATTCTCGGTTCTTTTCATTCAAATGCTCCAAATTGCGCATCATAGTTTCGCCATTTTCCCGCATTTCCTTCACTTCCTCTTGCAACGTGTTAACCATCGTCCTCTCGCTTTTCAAATCTCCCTCCGTATCAGCCAATTTAAGTTTAACGCGAAGATTTTCTTCGTAAAGTTTCGCGTTCTCCGCCATATACTCGTCCAATTTCATTTCATATTCCGATAACTTTGTCTTTGCGAGTTTCAATTCCTTATCAGTCCGCAAATATCTGAAAGAACGCCAACTAGAAGGCCAAGATCGGAAAACGTGTTCAAATCTAATATTTTTTGAATAATTTATTATTTTTAGAGAGTTTAAGAAATAGCTTACAAACAAGCGTAGACAACATTTGTGTTAAGTTCCTGTGAACCTTGTAAGACAAGCGTAAAATTTTAAAATTCATGATTTTCATGTGGCGTGCTGAAAGTGGTACCAATTTCGAAAAAATTAATAAATAGTTTAATAGTTTTTAATACGATTTTCTCTCAAATTCCGCGTTATTCTAACGGCAATAATATTTATTTTTAATAAATCAAAACGAACTTCATTGTCGGCGAATCTATCGCATCAGCAATCGGACTTCGCGTCGTGAATCTGTTCAATCGTTTAATCGAGTTAATCGGTGTCATATAAAACGTAGCACGTGACTCTAAAAAAACTCATCATCGGTTTAACAGCCAATCACGATAAATACCATTAATTGGAGTTGAAGGTTCTTGTTCGCATTCTTCCACCTCTTCCTCTTCCGTTAGGACCATCCACCAACCATCGACAGTATCATCATTATAAAGCTGGTCAAAATAGTTAAACTGAAAATCATATTTAAATTCCAGCAGATGTTTTACGAACACCATTTTGAATTAGAACTTTTGGCATATAATAGTGATGAAAGTTATGAACATTTTACGCAATTAAGATTGAGAGGGATTGTCTGGGAGCATCCAAACTGAGCTCGACTTTAAACGAGTTTGGCTTGAAAAATAAAAGAAATAGTACATTAAAAAAACCTATTAGACATGAAAAATATATTAAATTTAAAGACCGATTTAGTTTGCGGTATCCTTACAATTAAATACCGCGAATTTCATAATAAACGTCAATTCTTGTTAAGAAACCTGGACTCCCCTCTCGGAACATGTTAACCGACTACAAAGAATGATCAACGCCATCTTATCACGAACAGCTTGCTCAACACACATCGACATCCGCGTAATTGCGAAAGTGAAGAAGCTGAGATTGGCAGCTCATGTCGCTCGTTTACCACCCACAAGATGGACAAGGATCGTGACAGAATTGGATCCAAGGTGCTTTAGACGACGAAGAGGACGGCCGAGAGAAAGATGGACAACAGCAGTCAAGGAGGCGGTGGTTAAATTCGTAGACCTGGAATCAAGAAACTCCGAAACCGGAAGAAGGCGCATCGGCATCTTGCGGAAGAAGACAGTCTGGTCAACAATGGCGAGAGATAGTTCGCGTTGGCAGCTGCTGACGATACGAACTCCAAAGTATCCAAAGTAAGTAAGTAGTTCAATTAGTGAGTAAACTGGATTAAAAATACATAAAGGAGGTAGTTAGAGTCTCACTTGAGACAAAGGGGTTCAATTAATTTTAAATTTGTTTATTGTTTAAGTTTTAATTCCACGTCATTTCTCGTTTTATTTGAATTTTTCTTAATAAATTGTTTTTACCTTAACATTAATTACAATAATATAATGTTCTGTTTCTGTGCTGAAGCACCTACTGTATGTAACAAAATGATTTTATGATAGATATGTTTATGTTAAAGTGTGCAGAAGCGCACATCTAATTGGGGAAATAGTTTTTAGGTAAATAAAAGGGGATTATTAATTTGTCGGTAATGTTTATAACAGCATCGATCACCCTTCGATTGGATGGTGTAATGTTTTTATAATCTTTGGTATTTAATGTATGGATTGGAGTGATGGTATTCTATATTTCATATTTTTGTTGGAAGTGTTATTCTTATGGTCTTTAGATGTTATTTTAACTTATTTAATAAATGGCTAAATTACCCAAGTTTGAGATACGATTCAAAAAGCACCGTTCATTTCATTTTATTGTTTTTTAGATTCAAAAATAACAAAAAGTATTGGCTATGTCAAATTTTTTGACGACGCCATTCAAACCGCTGCGCGACAAGACTATTATAAATTGATAGACTGAAAAAACCCTCTATTTATAATTGTGTTGACACGCAGAGGTTTGCAATGCGTCGTAAAACATAAGTGAAATAAAAAATTGAAAATTAAATAGAACACATTCGCACCCCAGAACAGAACGGGTCCAAAACCAGTTTGGAGGCGGAGCCAAGAAGGCTTGCGTTTTGACAAAAAAGTTTGCCTTACTTACTTAGGATACTTAGGAGTCCGTTGTCATTCTCTTTTAGAGAAGCAGACCAGTTCTTTCCAATCATCGCGGCTGTGTCTCGCAATAGTGGGCCAGGCAACCTTCTTCACCAGGAATTGGGTCTTGCCATCTTGCTTTCGGTCTTCCTTTTTGTCGTGTCCAACCTCGAGGAACCCAATTCGTCAATCGTTTCGTCCACCGGTCACTTGGCAATCGAGCACAGTTCAGTATCCTTCGTGTTATTTTACGATGGACGTCTATTCGATCGCTTCCTGTGTGGTGACAAATTGCGTTCATACACCTCGGCTAGAATTTTCTGTCGTCAACGTCCATGCTTCCGCGCCGTACAGTAAAGCCGAGAGCACACTCTGGAAGAGAAGGTCCTTAGTTTTCTCTTTGTCAAGGTGGGTGAGTAGTGGTTTGATCTTGGTGAAAGCACTCCACGCAGCCTTGATTTGTCGTGAAGTTTCCTCCCTCAAACAGCCGTCGGATCTAATGTAGCTGCCCAAATATTTGACTCTTTCTTCGACTTTGCACGAAATTCCTCCGATTTTTTTCGTCGGGTTAATAGCTAGACCGTGTTGCCCGGCTACTAATTCCAGAGCCGTCAGCTATTGTTTTGTCCTGGGGTGCCTTCGTCTATTCGCCTCAAGCGAGACCACAACTTATTTCCTTGTTTTTTGACGACGCATTGAGAAAATTATAAAAAGAATTGCCTTTTGCGTCACTCTATTTATAATATTCCTGCTAAACAGTTGAAATAGCCTATACTTTAAGCCAAATTTCATTATACAGATTATTCAAAAACACTTCCCATACTTCTTTTGGGCATAAATCACTTCTCTACTTATTAACTAATCTAGAACGAGTCATAAAACTATTCAACATTTCGAATATTCAAACTGGCGTTCCAACGAAAACTACGTACCATGTCGACCAAGCAATTTTCCCCCGTTCCTTCTGATACCTTGTCCACAATTGCCCACAAGACTTGCTTTTTCTCTTTCCTCAGATGCTCAAGAAACACCGCGTAAAACTAAATCAAAATCGATAATCCACAATAGCCTGAATAAACCAAACCTTGCATATTTCTAATTCATCACCTTCCGCTGCTTTGCACGTATTCAAATCTTCCGCCATCAGCGAATTAACGGAAGACAGTTTAAATTTCAGTACTTTGTACAACATTTGGCTATTCTCGAATTGATCAGTGTCGCAATCTCTGAGAAAAAGGAACAACAATTAAGAAGAAAATAAATGCACAAGCTTACAGTATTTTCGCCATAATTCGGCCGTTAGTCGACCATAGCGTATCTAATGATCTAGTTAGTAACGAAGAACCCGAGCTTTCTTCCATCACATTTGCCTAAATGATACAATTTGAAAATCTTATTTATTGGCAAATTTGGTAGAAAGGTTTCACGCAAAATAGCGTGTACCTTTGAGCCAAATAAGGTGAAAGACAATAATTAATTACCACTGCTATGAAAGCATTGACCATTTGTTTGTTAACTCGTGTGTTGCTCATGTTAGTTATTTCTGACTTTTAATAATTTTACGATTCAATCAAATAATACGATGAATGATAATGCAAACATCAAAATTAAATGATTCCAAATTCACAAATTAGAGCGCTGATAATAATAAATTATAATGAACAAAGTACAGTAACATATACCTTATTGTTCTTTTCAAATTAATCCAACTTGCGCCTTTAAACAATTTTTTTTAAAATTAATTTTTCGTACAACTGATGATTAAATATTGATATAAATAACATAAAAGTGTTTCTAAACACTCAATACAAATAGTGCTGCAACTTTATTTGAAATTTTAAGTTTTAGCGCTCTAAAAACGTGTTTTATTTCAAAAATGACCGAACATTTTCAGACAATGGCTGAGTTTATTATTTAGTCCACAAAAATTATATTTTATTTTTTATTTATTTTTTTTTGCTTAAAAATGTGCAATAAATGTGCAAATGTGAAATTGACATTGAAAAATACTTACAATTATTGGTTCGATTAGTTTACAACTCAGAATTGTCTCAATATAGATTTTAATCGAATTTTTTTTTAAATATAATTTTTATGATTGCTAAATTTTGTTTAATGCAGTAAGATTTTGATAATCATTGCTGCTCGTGCTGATTCTTTTTAGCTTCAAGTTACTGATAATTTGGATGTTATTAAATATAGGAAAAACGCAAAAAGGATGGTTCGATTCTTTTGAGATTTTTTGTTTTTTTTTAATAAAAATGAAAAGAATCGAAATTTAAAATGAGCTGGTGTAATAATCCGTGATTTTTTTGCGGAAAAGCATTTTATCTTCCTATGGGAGCAATTTCCGCTTTTCCTCGAATTTCTCTATTCTCTATTTTAAACAAAGGAAAATTCAGATTACGTAACTTTCAGATGGCGATCGTAGAAGAAATAATCGACGAGCCACAAACAGCAGAACAACTAAAACAAGACGGGAATGCAAAGTTCGCCAATGGTGACTACGAAGAAGCCGCCAAACTCTACAAACAAGGAATAACCTGCTGTGAAAATGACGATGAGCAGAAGAAACTCCAAAGCGTGCTCTATTCCAATCTCTCAGCAGCTTATATAAAACTCGAGAAATGGGACGATGCAGTGGACTCCGCCAGTAAGGCTATAGAGGTTCTACAAATGGAGAAAAATTTCCAAAAAATCGGGTCTTCTTACAGATCGGCGCTGCAAACGAGAAGCCACTCGAACGACGCGCCTTCGCACAATCCAACATTTCTGAAAAGTACGAGCAGGCCATTGAGGATTACAAACAATTGCAAACCATGTGCGAGAGCAGAAAGAACGAGTTTGAGTCGAAAATCGAAAAGATTCAGCTGAAAATCAATGAGAGGAATGAAAAGCTCAAGGATGAAGTGATGCAAAAATTGAAAGGATTCGGTAATTTTGTTTCTATACTTGTGTAGGAGCCAATGAGTCTTATATAATGCGCGAGTGGTATTTTTTTGTCTAAAACAGCTCTTGCATTTGTCTTAAATTACCTCAAAATCTTTTAACTTGGATGAATACGGGTTTCTATTACATTTACCGTGAAAAAACAGTTACGTTAATTTAGTTTTAGTTAGCACACCACCCTATATAGTAAAATTACAGTTCAATAAAATGTCTTCAATCTTTACTTACCCATTAATCTTGATATTCTGTGAATTTTTTGACTGGAAATACCAAAAATTCACATAAAACTTCTGAAAACTCGATGGGAGAGTTTCAAAAACACGATTTAAATGCGGAAAATTGACGTTTGAGGGTAGCGTGGGTTAGCAATATTTGTTTATTTATTCATGTAAATGACAGGAAAAATTCTATTATCGGCAATAATGCGCTCCAACTGGAAATAACGACTTCGCATATTTAAGCGTTTCTGAAAATTGCTACGTCTTTCTAATGAAATATTGTTTACGAAAAATTAACTAGGCTTTCTAGGCTTACAGGCTAACAAGGAAATTAACTTAATATATTAATATCTTCCTAAAAATAGTTTTGAGCAAGTTTACATAGGTCATTTCATTATTATACCAGCTTTTTATTATATTAAATTTTCGTTGCCTAGCCCACTATTGTGAGGCGCAGCCGCGATGATTGGAGAGAGCTGGTCCGCTTCTCTATAAGAGAATGACAACGGGCATCTAAGTATCCTACGTATTAAATTTTTGATAGAAATCGAAAAGTTATGGCGAAAAAATAAAATCGTGATTTAATTGAATTTTCGCGAAATTGTTTAATTCTTATAAGGAACATTTGTCTGATTTAAATCCTTAATTACATAAATTTGTTTATGGGCTCCAAGGCTTATTGGCTCGACTACTTAATTTTTTGATAGTTCATTTGAAAGAGCAAATTGAGCGACTCTTCTAGTCTTGCTGCTATTTTTCTATGCTTCTCAATATTGACGTGTTCACTTTTTTGGTTTCTAATAAGAAAAATATGATTTTTCTGCGATTATCAAACAATTACAACCCTGCAATAAAATCGTCATACTAGTTTGACGTTGTAGTGTTGGAGGAAATGCAAATTTTCAAAGGCGGAATTTTGCTCTACTGCCACAATCACTGCGTATTCTGCAAAAAAGTGTGGACAAATTGCAAAACCACGCCCTCACCAAAGGAAAATGACAATTTTGCAATATTTAAAAGAAATTTTTTGCGTGAAATTGAAAAGCTTTTACTTCAATTTCACAGGCTTCCCTTAAAATATATCTGACGCTTTAAATTTTAAAGAAATTTTAGATTTATGTGCCTCTTCTGAAGTCGTGTTTTTACCTATTCATTTGGCGTGTGCGCCCTTCACATTTTATTTAAATTCTTTGTTTTTTTAAAGAATTCTAAAATCGTTTTTGAACCTTAAAACAAATTAAACCCCATTAGTCAATAATTCTAAACGATTCTAAAAACAAATTCGAAGAAGTTACGATTTTTAAAATATAAAGAATTTAAATAAAAAGTGAAGGACGTTGTTTTGCAATTTGTCCACACTTTTTCTGCAAGACATGCAGTGATCGTGGCTGTGAAGTGCGTTCATCGTTGCTCTTAACGATTTAATTTTAAGCTTACAACGCTTTGCTTGACTAGAAATGATCATCATATTAAATTACAGGAGACTTTTGCTTAAAACCCTTCGGACTATCAACAGACAGCTTCGAATTGAAACAAAATGAGCAAGGTGGATATTCGGTGCAAATGAAGAATCAGCCGACTAAAGAAGATAACGAATAAGTGCAAATGCCACGGGTCCTGTATATCTTTTCCTTTATTTAGTTTAATAAATAATGTATATATGGTCAAAACTGAATATCCTGAACGATTGAGGCGCGAAGCGTCAAATCCCAATAACAATCTCCGTGAACCGTCATCTTGTTTGGAAGTTGGAAGAACTCTTTTTTCAATGGTTGTTGGCATCTGCAAATGTGTTCGTATTCTTTCTTGCTTCTTTCGCGCTCAAAACACTCACACCGAGCATTGAAAGCACGTTGGGTGCCAAGTTCCACCGAGAGCCTCGCAGATAGTCGACTCGATGAACTGCGAGCATCCGGTGCACGTGGGCCGAGTTGTTTTCACGTGGCATTGATAGCACATTATCACTGAGCCATGTTTGACAATCCTGCACGAGTATTATTGGACAATTTCAATGATATTTGTCAGCTATTTTTACTTATTATAGCAGAAATTAGACAATGGACTAGAAAATAGAAGTTGTCTTTTCTGAAGAATTGCGTTGAAATTTGGTGAAAATGTTTGATACTGTGCATAACACATAATTCAGAATTTATATAATCTTCAAATTGAAAATGGACTAGAAAACTGAATTTGTCATTTTCTAGGCCATGTCAGATCTCGACGGTTTTATGTTGAATTACCCTAAAAATTGCGAAAAGTTAAGAAAAAATGAGAAATAGTTTATTTTTATTGTTAGAACATCAAAAATTATACAAAATTTTAGAATGGTTTAGAAAAACAAAATTTATCCTTTTCTAGGCCATGCTATTTCTTGACTATTGGCTGATGTATTTCATAGATATTTAGCGAAAATATTTCGCTCCTAGCATTTAATAAGATTATAATCTCAAACTGTTGAAAATTTCAACATGGCCTAAAAAATGAATGTTGTTGTTTTCTAGGCCACGCGTTTTCTCGGCCATATGATGATGGATTTTATTAAAATTGAGATGAAATGTTTAAAACATGACATTTTACTCATTTTTATACTAAAATTCTTATAAATTTGATTATGGACTAGAAAAACGAGGTTTTGATTTTCTAGGCCACGCTGTATTTAAGCCATTTGATGATGTATTTCATAAATATTTAGCGAAAATATTTCGATTCTAGTATAATATAAGATTATATACTTGAAACCCTACAAAATGTAACGTGGACTAGAAAAACGAAGTTGTGATTTTCTAGGCCACGCGGGTTTTCGCTCATTTATGGATAGATTTTTCTGAAATTCAGCTAAAATGTTTGGAACACGACATATTGTAAATTGATATACCAAAAGCGGTATAAATTTAATAATGGACTGGGAAATAGAAATTGTCATATCCTAGGCCATGCCGTTTCTCGGCCATTTTTTGAAAAATTTTATTGACGTTTTGAGAAACGGCTCTATAATTTTTAGACAATGACAGATGTCGAATTGGTATCTTAAATTGGATAATGGCCTAGAAATTTTATATTTACATTTTCTAGGCCGTCCCATTTCTCGGCCGTTTCAATATGTAATTTATAGATATTTTGCGAAAACACTCAATTCTTATCATATTATCATATTATATTCTCAAACTGTTAAAAATTTGACTGTGGACTAGAAAACCGAGACTGTCGTTTTCTAGGCCACGCTGTTTCTCGGCCATGCAATTATGGATTCTATTAAAATTTAGTAAACATGTATAGAACATGATATTTTGACTATTTCTATACTGAAAATCCTATAAATTTGATTATGGCCTAGAAAAACGAGGTTGTCATTTTCTAGGCCACGCGGTTTCTCGATCATTTGATGATGGATTCTATTAAAATTTAGTAAACATGTATAGAACATGATATTTTGACTATTTCTATACTGAAAATCCTATAAATTTGATTATGGCCTAGAAAAACGAGGTTGTCATTTTCTAGGCCACGCGGTTTCTCGACCATTTGATGATGGATTCTATTAAAATTTAGTAAACATGTATAGAACATGATATTTTGACTATTTCTATACTGAAAATCCTATAAATTTGATTATGGCCTATAAAAACGAGGTTGTCATTTTCTAGGCCACGCGGTTTCTCGACCATTTGATGATTGATTCTATTAAAATTTAGTAAACATGTATAGAACATGATATTTTGACTATTTCTATACTGAAAATCCTATAAATTTGATTATGGCCTATAAAAACGAGGTTGTCATTTTCTAGGCCACGCGGTTTCTCGACCATTTGATGATTGATTCTATTAAAATTTAGTAAACATGTATAGAACATGATATTTTGACTATTTCTATACTGAAAATCCTATAAATTTGATTATGGCCTATAAAAACGAGGTTGTCATTTTCTAGGCCACGCGGTTTCTCGGCCATTTGATTATGGATTCTATTAAAATTTAGTAAAAATGTATAGAACATGATATTTTGACTATTTTTATACCGAAAATCCTATAATTTTGATTATGGCCTAGAAAAACGAGTTTGTCATTTTCTAGGCCACTCTGTTTCTCGACCATTTGATGATGGATTCTATTAAAATTTAGTAAAAATATATAGATCATGATATTTGGACTATTTCTATACTGAAAATCCTATAAATTTGATTATGGCCTAGAAAAACGAGGAAGTCATTTTCTAGGCCACGCGGTTTCTCGACCATTTGATGATTGATTCTATTAAAATTTAGTAAACATGTATAGAACATGATATTTTGACTATTTCTATACTGAAAATCCTATAAATTTGATTATGGCCTATAAAAACGAGGTTGTCATTTTCTAGGCCACGCGGTTTCTCGGCCATTTGATTATGGATTCTATTAAAATTTAGTAAACATGTATAGAACATGATATTTTGACTATTTCTATACTGAAAATCCTATAAATTTGATTATGGCCTAGAAAAACGAGGAAGTCATTTTCTAGGCGACTCTGTTTCTCGGCCATATGATGATGGATTTTGTTAAAATTTATCCAAAGTATTTAAAAGATGATATAGAAGGAATTACTATTCTAAAAATTTTACAAATTTGAAGGTGGACTAGAAAAAACGAGTTTTTAATGTTCTAGGCCACTTATCGATGATAAATTGGACCATAAAAATTGTGGCAAACCTTTCCCCATCATTCACTCGACACTGACAAACATCGCACAACAAATGATTGACGTGAAACATCTGAGTAATCGCAATTTGCACCGCAATATTAATGGCCGAACTCACATGTCCCGAGGCCACCAATGCCGGCTCCTCGCCGATTTTCACGTTGCATTGCCCGCATTCATTCATTGTTATTGGAAATGGTAATAATGATTATGAACAAACAAACAAACAAACAAACAGCAGAATACGTGTCGTTCACGTTTCGCTGAAAGATTAGTTTGGGAATCGGCTCGGTTGCTCATTTCTTCTTTATTCCATCCAAACACCACACTCTTGCTTCTTTCTCTTCTTGTTGCTGTTGTTGTTTGTTTCTATTTTATTTTATCAATTTCTTGTGTCATCATCATTGACTGAAGGTGAGCCATTCATCGCGCATCCAGACGAGCGGCCTCTTTCAGACTATGGAGGATCGTAATATTACCGATGCTGATCGCCAGTGCCCGGCTCAGGTGGACTACACGGGCCCGGTGAAGCCGTGCAAGGACTTGAAGGCTCTGCAACCGGTGAGTTTTAAGGGAGAATGTCGAGTGTTCAACTTGCTCAGGGCGAGCTCATCAGCAAAATGTGGAAAGTGGTGCGCGCGATTGATGCCGAGAAAGGCTTCAACACGATTTACGTGGGCGAGCACACGAAGACGAAAAAGTTGGCCGCGATTAAAGTGAGCACGTTGTTAGAAGCCTAAGTTGTGTTGGAATTCTTTCAGTTGGAAGCCAAGAATGAGAGCGTTGAGCTTCTCAAGTTTGAGCTCTTCATTTTATTGAAAGTGGAGCAAATGAAAAAGTGCAAACAGTTTTGCAAGTAAGCTTCTCCCCGAATCCTCCCAAAAAGTTTGTTAAAAAGAGTCATTGCGAAAGGGAATGAGCCCGAATACAACTGGATCGCCATCACATTGTGCGGAAAGAATTTGCGAGTAACTTGTCTCACTTATTGATTGATATTGATTTTGATTTTTCCCAAAAAGGCGCTCAGAAAACGACAACCCGGTGGTAAGCTCTCATTGGCTTGCGGATTGAGCGTCGGCCAGCAGTGTTTGAAAGGAATCGAGGAGCTTCATAGGGTAGCTTCATAGATTCATTCGGGAATCATTGATGCTCTTTCTTTCAGCTCGGGTTTATTCATCGAAACATTGCTCCATCGACGTTTGCCATTGGTAACTATGTGGGTAATAATCCTGAAGAACTTCGAAATGTTAGTTTTATACATTGTTTATCGATTATTTTGTAAAAAAATGGGGAAATTGAACATGGCCTAGGATTTTATTTTCTAGGCCATGATGTTTCTCGTCCGTTTGTCGAAGAATTTAACTGAAATTTTGTGAAAGTGTTCAATATAGTATAAAGAAAATTTTTCCAGCTTGAAATTTTAGAAAAATTGACAATGGACTAGAAAAGTGTTTTCATAATTTTCTAGGCCACGTTGTTTCTCGGTAATGCGACGATGAATTTAAATGAAATTTGAGGATCTTATTAAGCAATGTTAGCAGCTCAAAATTTCATAGAAAAAGTTTCAAAAAATACGCAATGGACTAGAAAATCGAAGTTTTCATTTTCTAGGCCATGCGGTTTCTCGTCCATTTTTTAAAGAATTTCACTGAAATTTGGTTAAAGTTCTCAATATAGTATAAAGAATATTTTCCTAGCTTGAAATTTTTAAAAATTCACAATGGACTAGAAAATTGAAGTTTTAATTTTCTAGGCCACGCTGTTTCTCGTCCGGTTCATGAATATTTTTATTGAAACCTGGTGAAAGTGTTCAATAGAATATAAAGAATATTCTCCTAGGTTGAAATTTTAGAAAAATTGACAATGGACTAGAAAATTGAAGTTTTTATATTCTAGGCCATGCGGTTTCTCGTCTATTTGATGAAGAATTTTACTGAAACTTAGTGAAAGTGTTCAATATAGCATAACGAATATACTTCTAGCTTGAAATTTTAGAAAAATTGAAAATGGAGTAGAAAATCGAAGTCTTAGTTTTCTAGGCCACGCTATTTCTCGTCCCTTTGTTGAAGTGTTTAATTGAAACTTGGTGAAAGTGTTAAATATAACATAACGAATATACTGCCAGCTTGAAACTTTAGAAAAATTGACAATGGACTAGAAAATCGAAGTTTAAAATTTATAGGCCATGCGGTTTCTCGTCTATTTGATGAAGAATTTTACAAAAATTTCAACAGCATATAAAGTACTACTAGTTTCATTAAAACACGAAAACAAAAATTTCCAAAAACAAGCGATGGACTAGAAAATCTATATTTTATTTTCTAGGCCATGCGGTTTCTCGTCCATTTTTTGAAGAATTTCACTAAAACTTGGTGAAAGAGCTCAATATAACATAACGAATATATTTCCTAGCTTGAAATTTTTAAAAAATTCACAATGGACTAGAAAATCGAAGTTTTAATTTTCTAGGCCACGCTGTTTCTCGTCTATTTGATGAAGAATTTTACTGAAACTTAGTGAAAGTGTTCAATATAGCATAACGAATATACTTCTAGCTTGAAATTTTAGAAAAATTGAAAATGGAGTAGAAAATCGAAGTCTTAGTTTTCTAGGCCACGCTATTTCTCGTCCCTTTGTTGAAGTTTTTAATTGAAACTTGGTGAAAGTGTTAAATATAACATAACGAATATACTGCCAGCTTGAAATTTTAGAAAAATTGACAATGGACTAGAAAATCGAAGTTTAAAATTTATAGGCCATGCGGTTTCTCGTCTATTTGATGAAGAATTTTACAAAAACTTCAACAGCATATAAAGTACTACTAGTTTCATTAAAACACGAAAACAAAAATTTCCAAAAACAAGCGATGGACTAGAAAATCTATATTTTATTTTCTAGGCCATGCGGTTTCTCGTCTATTTTTTGAAGAATTTCACTGAAACTTGGTGAAAGTGCTCAATATAACATAACAAATATACTTCCAGCTTGGATTTTTTTTGCAAAATTGACAATGGACTAGAAAGTTGAAGTTGTCATTTTCTAGGCCACGTTGTTTCTCGGCCATGCGACGATGAATTTAACTGAAACTTGAAGAGCAGAATAAATACTGCTAGTGTTATAAAATTCTCAAAAAATCGTTAGTGGAATAGAAAATTATTTTATATTTTCTAGGCCACACCTTTTCTCGTCCATTTGTCAATATTTACTTTCGAAAAAAAGATGTTAGAAATAGTTTATTCTAATAACATTCTAATAATTGCTACAAATTTAAATATGACATAGAAAAATGCCATTTTAATTTTCTAGGCCACGCTATTTCTCGGCCTCAAATAATTTTACATTTTTTTTTTGAATTTTGAATTTTCAGATCTATGTGCTCGATTTCGGCTTTGCTCACCAATACATGAAACCAAACGGACAATTGAAGCCGCCCAATCCAAAACCATGGAAATATGTGGGAAGTTTGAGGTGGCGAGTAGCAGATTGTGCCTGTGCCTTCTATTTTGTGCTCTTCAGACATATGCCGAGAAGCGCGTTCAAGGTTGTCGAGTTTAGTCGAATGGAGGATCTCGAGATGTGGTTTTATATGACGGTCGAGCTGGTGAAGGGATGCTTGCCATGGGCCAATTTGAGGGTTTGCACCTTTTCTTTGCATCTTTGCATCTTTTTTGATTAACGTGTAACTGTTGTAATGTATATATGAATCTCAACGATGATCGAGAAAATGCAAATTTATTTTTCTAGGCCATGCTCTATATCGATTATTTTTCGATGAATTTTTGCAAAATTCAATTAATAAGTTGATGAATGCTTATAGAACAAAATATTTCAATTTTTCTTGAAACCATAATAAGATGACCGAGAAAATGCAAATTTAATTTTCTAGGCCATGTGCTATCTCGATAATTTAGCGGTGAATTTTTGCGAAATTTAGTTTATAAAACGATGAGTATTTCAATAACAAAATATTTCAATTTTTCTCGAAACCATAATAGGATGACCGAGAAAATACAAATTTTATTTTCTAGGCCATGCGCTATCTCGATTATTCTTCGATGAATTGTTGTAAAATTTAATTATTAAGTTGATGAGTGTTTCTAAAAAAACATATTTCAATTTTTCTTGAAACCATAATAGGATGACCGAGAAAATGCAAATTTTATTTTCTAGGTCATGCGCTATCTCGATTATTCGTTGTTGGATCTTTTTGAAATTTAATCACACAAAATATTCATAGAATGTAATCATCAAAATAAAACTATTTTCTAAAACTGAAATAGTATGACCGAGAAATCAGATGTTGAGTTTTCTAGGCCATGATGTATCTCGAATATTCGTTGACGGATATGCTTAGTGTTGATATGGATAATACAATCACACTTTCTAACCAAACAGATGAAACAATTTTTAAAATTATAACCAAATGGCCGAGAAAATGCAAATTTGGTTTTCTAGGCCATGTGCTATCTCGTCTATTTTTTTTGCAAAATTTAGCTACTAAGTTGATGAATGCTTATAGAACAAAATATTTCAATTTTTCTTGAAACCATAATAGGATTACCGAGAAAATGCATTTTAAATTTTCTAGGTCATGTGCTATCTCGATTATTTTTCCATGAATTTTTGCAAAATTTAGCTACTAGATTGATGAATGCTAGTAGAACAAAATATTTCAATTTTACTTGAAACAATAATAGAATGGCCGAGAAAATGCAAATTTAATTTCCTAGGCCATGAGCTATATCGCTTATTTTTTGATAAATTTTTGCGAAAATTAATTAATAAGTTGACGAATGCTTATAGAACAAAATATTTCAATTTTTCTTGAAACCATAATAGGATGACCGAGAAAATGCAAATTTAATTTTCTAGGCCATGCGCTATATCGATTACTCGAAGATCTTTTTGAAATTTGAATCACTTATACAATTAATGTGATACAATCAACAGAATGTAATTATTTTTAAATCTGTTAGAGGATGACCGAGAAATCAAAATTATAATATCCTAGGCCACACTAAACGCGACCCTAGAATTAGAATTTTGCAGGAATCGAAAGAAGTGTTCGAATATCAAAAGCTGTGCCGCAACGGCCTCGGCATGCGCGAGCTTCTCGGCGGTCTTCCAGCCGAGTTTGTCGACATTATGCGAAACGTGGGTCTCGTCGCGAACGGATTGTTTTATATTTTTCATTTGCAGATTGACAAACTCTCGTTTAAAGACGAGCCCAACTACACGGAGATTTATGGCCTGTTGACGAATGCGATTTTGCTGAGCGGAAAATCGGTGAGACGCAGGAATTGAAGAAACCAATTGGATTGCATTTCAGGAATTCCCTTACGACTGGGAAGCGCAGGAGATTGAAGAGTTTAAGAATCCGCCGAAAGAGGAGGGAGCTGCTCCGGCGGCGCCTGCAGCCGGCAAGAAGGAAGAGAAGAAATAAATAAGAATTTATTAAGAAGCTGAATGAAGTTACAATTCGTCTTTACCCGTGCTCGGCAGCCGCTTGGGCTCCTTCTCGAAAGCGTCGGCGGCTTGGTCGAGCTCCTGCGCCGTGACGACGCCGTCGTTGTTAAAGTCGAGAATCCAGGCAACGCCCGGGTCGCGCTTGCGTCCTTTTGGCAGCTTGCCAGCCGCCTTCTGCATTTGCTGCTCATCGCGAGCCATCACTTGCAGCCACTCGTCCTTTGTCACGTTTGCATCGCCATTCACGTCGAAATACTTGACGTAGTAGGCGGCCGCCTCGGTCGGATTGATGTCGGCGTTCTTCCACGACTTGCCGTAGTCCTTTTTGAGCCATTTTTGGTAGTCGAGCATTTCGGCAGCCGTGAGCTTGCCGTCGCCGTCGCGGTCCAGTTGCCGGAACTGCTCGTCGTGCGAATACTCGACCACTTTGAGCATTTCCACGTCGAATGTTAGCCAGTTTTCGTCGTTGGGAATGTTCTTCCACACTGCAATTGGGTCTTGATTGTCTCTTTTGATTGGCTCTCTTACCTCGACTCTTTGATTTTCGGCTTAAACGGTAGGGCACGCGAATTTTGCGCAGCTCGTCGTTGCACATTGATTTGAGACCCTTAAAATGAGTCGTTAGTTTATTATTAAACGACGCTCCGTTGTTTACACTGCCCTATGTTTTAGAAAAGTGCTTAATTTAAGGTTGTTTTTACAATTTTTACCTAGATTTTAACCGAAATATTATTTTTTAGCAAAGTTCAACGACACTCCGTTGTTTACACTGCCGTACGTTTTAGAAAAGTGCTTAATTTAAGGTTGTTTTCACAATTTTTACCTAGGTTTTAGCCCAAATAATCGTTTTAAGCAAAATATACCACTATTTTGGCTCAATTAATCATTTTTTCAACGATATTCGAAATTCAACGACGCTCCGTTTTTTACACTGCCCTGTGTTTTTAGAAAAGTTCTTATTTTAAGGAATTTTTTTCAATTTTCCCCTAGTTTTTAGCTGAAATATTAATTTTTTGCGATTTTAAACGATGATCCGCTGCTTATACTACCCTGCGATTTACAAAAATTATTATTTTCACACTTTCTTTAGTATAGTTACCTAGTTTCTTTAGTTAATATTTTGGCTTAATTAATCACTTTGAGCAAAATTCAACGATACTCCGTTGTTTACACTGCCCTATGTTTTAGAAAAGTGCTTAATTTAAGGTTGTTTTTTCAATTTTTACCTAGATTTTAGCCGAAATAATTGTTTTGAGCAAAATTTACCACTATTTTGGCTCAATTAATCACTTTGAGCGAAATTCAACAATATTCCGTTGTTTACACTGCCTTGTGTTTTAGAAAAATGCTTAATAAAATGTTATTTTTACAATTTTCCCCTAGGTATTTGCTCAAATAATCGTTTTAAGCAAAATTTACCACTATCTTGGCTCAATTAATAATTTTTAGAGAAATTCAACAATATTCCGTTGTTTACACTGCCCTACGTTTTAGAAAAATTCTTATTTTAAGAATATTTTTACAATTTTCTCCTTGATTTTAGCCGAAATAATTGTTTTGAGCAAAATTCAACAATGCTCCGCTGCTTACACTGTCCTGCGATTTACAAAAATTGTTGTATTCACGCTTTCTTTAGTATAGTTACCTAGATTTTAGCCGAAATATTTACTTTGAGCAAAATTCAACGACGCTCCGTTGTTTACACTGCCCTACGTTTTAGAAAAGTGCTTATTTTAATGTTGTTTTTACAATTTTACCTAGATTTTAGCTCAAATAATCGTTTTGGGACAAATTTACCACTTGTTTAGCTGAAATATTAATTTTTAGTCATATTAAACGATGCTCCGCTGCTTACACTGCCTCGTAAATTATAAAAAATGGTTATTTTAAGGTTGTCTTTAGGATATTTACCTCGAAATTTTATTTTGAGCTTAATTCAACGACACTTCGCTGCTTACAGTGCCCTGTGAATGACAAAAATGCAAAAATTAATGTTGTTTTTACAATTTTTACCTAGATTTTAGCTCAATTAATCATTTTGAGCAAAATTCAACGACGCTCCGTTGTTTACACTGCCCTGCAATTCACGAAATTCTTAATTTAATGTAGTTGTCACATTTTTTTACCTAGATTTTAGCCCAAATAGTCGGTTTGAGCGAAATTCAACGATGTTCCCTTGTTTACACATATTTGAAGTGTAAACGATTACGTCAAAATATGGGTTATGGGCATTTTCATCAAAATTGGTCAATTTTCTCTGCGTCTCTTATATTTGTTAGAATTTTTCTAAAGTATATGTTTTCCTCTATTTTAGAGCTACAAGGATTCGTAACAATATTTTAGTAGCTTCTACCATATTCGAATTATACGCGATTCGGTAACAGTGGGTGATTTGCATTAAATTGAGTCGATTTTCTCTGTGTCTCTCACATTCCCCACTATTTCCCTAGAATATTCGTTTTCTATTATTCTAGAGTTACATTCACTTATTATGGTTATCCTAGTAGTTTCCACTATATTCGAATTATATTCGATTAACTGAATTACGTCGCAATATACTAGTTTATTCCGATTTCTCTGCGTCTCTATCACTTCTTTGACTTTTTTCATTTGACACTTTATGGGATTATAGTTGTAATCTTATGTTAGTTTCTTATATTTCCTCCCTGTCTACCCCCCATTAATCACAAATTCTCACAGATTGGATTACCTAAATAATTAAGTAATCAATCATTCGAAACCAGTTGTTTACTTGTTTACTGTTGTGTAAATTGGCCAATTAACCCATTTTTGCAAAGAGAAAGAAGAAGAAGAGAACGAACCTTATCAAGACCGGGCATGATCATCCCGGTGCCGAGTTGGATCGTCACCGGCTCGCCGCCATACGTCTGATGCACCTTCTTGTTGTCCTCGGTGAACACCTGAAGACGCTCGCTGAGTTCTAGACAAGACCCTCTCCGCCCGAAACGAACCTTGTAGTGGAACGTGACAAAGTCGAGTCGATTGGCTTTCCGCGCGCACTTGGCCGGCACGAACGTCTTGTCGAGCTTGATGTCGAGCGGGCCGCCGTTCTCGAGCTCCTCAAGATGCCGAATCTGCGCGGAGCTCATCGGCGCGCCCTCGCCGCGGATCTCCACCACCGGGATCGCGTCGTCGCCGAGCCGACAGCTCGCCAGCCCGACCAGCAGCAGCAGCGAAAGCGGCACCATTATCGATTCGGATCGGATTTTGGATTGGATTGGATTGGATTCGCTGTTCGCGTTCGTCGGTGACCTTGTTCGGGGTCGCATCGCATTACGGACCCACTTCACTCACCCCACACAAGCCCCGCCCACTTGTCTTTGTTCAATGTCAATGTCATTGATCGTCTGAATGGTAATTGTTAATAGAATATTATGAGGATTCTTCTTATTAATAACGGTTATTCAAACAAAAAATCAATAAAATATCGATTTTTGATTGAAAGAAGGAAAATGGCGATATTCCATTGTTCAATAGCTCTGTGAAATACAGTATATCTACAATTGTTTTCCTTTATATTATTATTATAACAAAAATTTATTCATAATATGGAAGATTTAAACGACACTCCGCTGCTTACAGTGCCCTGCATTTAAGAAATATTAATCATTTCATAGTCCAGGTGATATAATTAGCATTGCATGAATAAAAACAAACAGACAGATTTAAGTAAACATTAGAGTATTTAAACGACACTCTGATGTTTACACTGACCTGGATTTTCAATATATTTAAAAATTTATACCCCATTTATCAGATTTTCTATATTTTATTAATGAAATATTTTTTCTAAAAATTTTCCTATAAAATTGACGAGATTATATGACACTCCGCTGCTTACAGTGCCCTGGATTTAATAATTATTAATCGTATCATACTCCAAGGGATATAATTAACCTTATATGAATAAAAAATTAATTAATTAGCAGATTTAAGTAAAAATTAGACGATTTAAACGACACTCCGATGTTTACACTGCCCTGGATGTTCAATATATTCAAAATTTAAGTCCCATTTCTCAGATTTTCTATATTTTATTAATGGAATATTATTTTGTAACGTTTATTCTATAAAATTAACGAGATAATACGATGCTACGCTGCTTACAGTGCCCCGTATTTAAGAATTATTACTCATTTCACAGTCCAGGGGATATAATTAACCTTATATGAATAAAAAATTAATTAATTAGCAGATTTAAGTAAAAATTAGACGATTTAAACGACACTCCGATGTTTACACTGCCCTGGATTTAAGAATTATTAATCACTTGATAGTCTAGTTATTGTCGTATTTCAATTTTTGATGGATAATTCAAAATAGAAAATTTCGCGCTTCTCGTGTTCACACTGTTCCACTTCTCTGATTCTCATAATTACCATTGTCTCCAAAATGTGCGGTGTCCCTTCGATAAAAAATATTTTTCCGTCTCATGTATCAACACAAATGACAACTCGAAAATAATAAATATAATTAACTGATTTAAACAAAAATTAATGTATTTAAACGACACTCCGCTGCTTACAGTGCCCTGCATTTAAAAATTATTAATCATTTCATAGTCCAGGTGATGTAATTAACCTTATATGAATAAAACATTAATTAATTAGCAGATTTAAGTAAAAATTAGACGATTTAAACGACACTCCGATGTTTACACTGCCCTCGATATTAAATATATTCAAAATTTAAGGCCCATTACTCAGATTTTCTATATTTTATTAATGGAATATTATTTTGTAACGTTTATTCTATAAAATTAACGAGATAATACGATGCTCCGCTGCTTACAGTGCCCTGCATTTAGGAATTATTACTCATTTCATAGTCCAGGTGATGTAAACAAAAATTAATGTATTTAAACGACACTCTGATGTTTACACTGCCCTGGATTTTCAATATATTTAAAAATTTATACCCCATTTATCAGATTTTCTATATTTTATTAATGAAATATTTTTTCTAAAAATTTTCCTATAAAATTGACGAGATTATATGACACTCCGCTGCTTACAGTGCCCTGGATTTAATAATTATTAATCATATCATACTCCAAGGGATATAAATAACCTTTTATGAATAAAAAAGTAAGTAATTAGCAGATTTAAGTAAAAATTAGACGATTTAAACGACACTCCGATGTTTACACTGCCCTGGATTTTCAATATATTCAAAATTTAAAGCCAATTTTCTCAGATTTTCTATATTTTATTAATGAAATATTATTTTCTAACAATTTTTCTATAAAATTGACGAGATTATACGACACTCCGCTGCTTACAATGCCCTGGATTTAAGAATTATTAATCATTTCATAGTCCATTTTCAAGAATTTCTATGTTCTGTTTCAATAATTTCCTTTTCCAACGATTCCCATTCAAAATGACTATTTTCAACGAGGCTCCGTTATTTACGATGCCCTGTATATAACAATTGTGGTCTATTTCATTGCATATTGCCCGAAATTTAAATTACCTATATTATCGAAAATCAGATTCTCAATAAATATGATGATTTTACGACACTCCGATGTTTACACTGCCCTGTATTTGAAGATTATTCTCAATTTAGTAAACAAATTAAACGCTAATTCATTTGTTTTTGATAGAAAATTCTTATTCTATCGTGTTTTAACGTCGCACCGTCGTTAACATTGCCCTGCTTTTTGTAAATCTTGGTAACATTGAGGAACAATTAAATGATATCCATTGGGAAATACGTTAATTGCACAATTAAAACCGAATTTTGTTATTTTCACAATGAAATTAATGAAAATACGAATATTAGAAGGATTTAATTAAAGTTTTAATTAATTAAATGATGTTTGCTCGTCGAGTACATTACGAATATTTTCGTGCAATTTTCACGGGTTGATTATTGGAGATTCTGAATCGAATTCCATTCCGCAATAAAGATAAACCGGAATTCCGGGTTAAGGATGTCCGGAATTTCAAATTAATGATAGACCCGAATTCCGGAGAGCAGATTGAATGGAATATCACTTTAAACCTGTGCAAATAACAAAATGTCCGTAATTCTGGAATAAGCACAAACCGGAATTCCGGTTTAACGGTAGACCGAACTTCCATTTCCATGTTAAAAGGTAAAGCGACATTCCGGAGAGCAGATTGAAAGGAATATCGCTTTCCACCGGTGCAAATTGTAATTTTCCGGAATTCCGGATTAAGGATAACCCGGAATTCCGGTTTAAGGATGTCCAGAATTCCAAATTAATAATATACCAGCATTCCGGCAAGCAGATTAATGGAAATATCACTTTAAACCTGTGCAAATAACAAAATGTCCGGAATTCTGGAATAAGCATAAACCGGAATTCCGGTTTAACGGTAGACCGGAACACCTTTTCCGGTTAAACATGTAAACCAGATTCCGGTTAGCAGATTAATAGGAATCTCACAGTCCACCGGTACAAAATAGTCATTTTCCGGAATAAGGATAAACCGGAATTTCGGTTTAAGGAAAGACCGAACTTCCTTTTTCCTGTTAAAAGGTAAACCGAAATTCCAGCGAGCAGAGTGATAAGGATGTCGCTTTCAAACGATTCTAAATCGCAATTTTCCAAAATTCCGGATTGAGCATAAACCGGAATTCCGGTTAAAGTTTTCCGGAAAAATAATTGCCAGGAATTTACAGGATAATAATGACACATTCAAACAGAACCATAATGAACTTTGCGGAATTCCGGATAATAAATCCAGACGTGTTTAACAACATTTCCGGAAAATATAATTCCCTGAGCTCCATTAAATTCCTCATCATTAGAATCTTCCGTCCGGAAAGTTCAACAAAACACCATTTGTATACTTAATTCTAAACAGCACAAGGAAGAAGCCGAAAAACGGGCGGAGCGTATCCTTGCCAACGAAAATGCTCGCCGAGCCGAGCAGAGCAGAGTGGAGCCAAATCAAAACAAAACAAAACAAAATTACAGAAAAAAAGGGCGAGAATAAAACGAAAACACAAGTTTTAATTGAGCATTCTATTATCATCGGCCCAATGTGCTCATCATTGTCGCGGCGGTGCTGCTCCGGCTCGTTCGTCTGAAATGTGCAATGTTGCGTACGGGCGTCACCGGTTATCAGCTGTTTTCGTACGTCGTCTCGATGGTTATGCTGCCGGCGACCGCTGTCACCGTTTTTCCGTTTGCCACGCCATGGCTCGCTGTTGGTTAGTTGCTCTTTTTTATTTCATTAAAGCTTCTTAAACGATGCTCCGCTGTTTACGCTGCCCTATATTTTAAATTCACATAATTCTAAAGATTTTATCTGGTCCTTTTGTCAATTTATGTGTTGAATACAATGCTTACCGCCCGTAAAATCTTATTTAAACGATGCTCCGCTGCTTACACTGCCTTGTTTGGCTTATTATACTAATTTAAATAGAAAAAATTATTATGTTTTATGTTAAATGAATAAGAACCGATATTCTAATTAAGATAGAGATGATTTGTGGATCATTTTCACTCATTTAAACGATGCTCCGTTGTTTACACTGCCCTGTATTTTACAGTAACCTATTTCTAGAGATTTTATCTTGGAATTTAGACGAGTTATGCATTGAAAAATAAGATTTTCGAAAAGTGGCGCTCATTTTCTCTCATTTAAACGATGCTCCGCTGCTTACACTGCCCTGTATTTTACAGTAACCTATTTCTAGAGATTTTATCTTGGAATTTAGACGAGTTATGCATTGAAAAATAAGATTTTCGAAAAGTGGCGCTCATTTTCTCTCATTTAAACGATGCTCCGCTGCTTACACTGCCCTGTATTTTACAGTAACCTATTTCTAGCGATTTTATCTTGGAATTTAGACGAGTTATGCATTGAAAAATAATATTTTCGAAAAGTGGCGCTCATTTTCTTTGATTTAAACGATGCTCCGCTGCTTACACTGCCCTGTATTTTACAGTAACCTATTTCTAGCGATTTTATCTTGGAATTTAGACGAGTTATGCATTGAAAAATAATATTTTCGAAAAGTGGCGCTCATTTTCTCTCATTTAAACGATGCTCCGCTGCTTACACTGCCCTGTATTTCTATATTAACCTTGTTTTCTTGCTGAAATAACAATGTTTGTCGGGCATTTTCGAAATAAATTAGAAAAACGCTTTGTTTTCTTTCAAATCCCTTGAAATTTAACGACGCTCCGTTGTTTACACTGCCCTGTATTTTAGAAACACTCACTGTTTCGTTCAAATTAGCATAAAATGATGACGTCTAAAAGACGAATCTAATTAATGACTAATTTTAAGATATAAAATTATCTCAATTTTCACATTTAAACGACGCTCCGCTGTTTACACTGCCCTCGGTTTTTGATTAAGCTCGTTCATATTTTAAAATAGTTTTGTTTTGTTGATGAATATCTGAAATATTCGATTATATTTAGCGAAACATGTCGCGTTCTTTGTTTTAAACGAAGCTCCGCTGTTTACACTGCCCTGAATTGTATGCAATTCTGTTTTTTTTTTTTGGTAAAGCAATAAGTTTTTAACAATTTTTTCTAATTTTTCTAAATCGATTTCTAAATCGACAAATTATTTGGAGAAACTTATGAAGAAGCTTTCCGCACATTTAAATTGTCATAAATCGTGTAATCTTTAGTTTTGTGTTGTTTTTAATAATTCCTCATGAATAGATTCAATATATATTTTTGTGTGAGCAATTTTCACACACAAATCAAGTCAGAACTTCCGCTTGGATAGGCTTGAAAGCAAAAAAAAAGCAAAATGCTGACGTAATAGGCGCTTTTATTGAAATTTGTAGTGTGAATTAGGAAGTTTGGTATTTTAGCGAGTGTCAACGTTACTCCGTTTTTTAGACATTCCTGATATGGTATATTTACAATAATAAGAAAATCACATTTAGTTTACTTCGTGTGAAATTGCATAAGTAAGCGGTACGTGCAAGGACGTCACGTTAAAATTGAATCTATTTCATGCACATTTTGCTATATTATTTTGACATAATAGTTTTGTGGTATTTCACTGCTAGAAATAACCAGGAACAGGTAACCCTTGGCTCCACCTGATCAGCGAGCTTGAAAGTCCCAATCACCTCAATCGCCACGCCCCTTTCTGTGATTGGCTAGGATCAGCGGCGTTCCACTTAGTTCCTCCGCCAAGGTAGGGATTGTTAACAAGGAGCGCTCATAACCATCTTGTGTTGTTTTAAGACACTTTTAAAAAAAACATATAGAGTGTTTTTATTTTCATAATACAATAAAATGCCATAGACATAATGAAAACATATTTTTTGTAAAATGTGCTGATTTATTATGAGAAAAGCAAAATTTCATATGATATATGAGCTCAAGAGATTAAAGTTGTTGCCGGAGTGAGAGATTGTTCTTTAAATCTGTAAATAATAAAACAATTAGAGACATTTCTTAAATTAAAGCACCTGCACCCCAATGTGATGCTCATAAATCCGCTAAAAACCTAATCTTTCGTAAAGATTTTAATATTTCCTGATTGTTTAATTAAAACTGATGTAAAAAGTGAATTCTAATTTACACGTATAAATTAATAAGACATGTTTAACTATAGGAAAACCCCCATTTACATTTGGCTTAATTCCAGGAGTTCTACTCGCTTACATCTACATTTACGCATGGATAATCTACTTAACACTGAAAGACTCTTGCGTGGACGAGTTGAAAACAAACATCCAACTGCACGGCTATCAACGAAAATCATTCCAATCCTCGCAGGGACGTCACGTCATCGAAAATGGTCATTGTGCCATTTGTGATATCAATGTGTAACGTCAATTTCGTCAATCTTCCAACAAATCCGTCATTTTCAGCTCAAAATCAACCAAGCATTGCAAAAAGTGCAACTATTGCGTCGCCGGGTTTGACCATCATTGCGTTTGGTTGAATAATTGCATCGGGGAGACGAATTACCGGTTAGTTATGGTAATTGGCGTTGAAATAAATGAAGATTTTAGGTATTTCATGTGCCTCGTGATTTCAATTTGCGTGCTCTCGGCAGTCACCGCTGTTTTTGCTTCATATTTGTTTGTGGCCTGGTTTTCCGAGCAAGACCTTGCTTCTTTTCAAGTGCCTTATTGTGAGTTTTATATTGGCAACAAAATAAGAAGAAAAGTATAATGAATTGGTAAAAACAGGCGCTCAGAATATTCATTGGAATCAAAAATACCTTACAATTTGATATATTTTTAGGAAAGCCTATAAAACATACGTTAAATTTATTATTTAACTTGAACCTGGAAATTAGAAAAATGCGCTTAAACATTGCTATAACGTCATTTTCAATTGAGGTGCTAAAATTTAAAAGACAATTCACAATAATTTGGTGGGATATAGTCTATTATCTAGTCTAGTCTAGTCTTTTAAGCGTTAAATATACACATTTTGTATTTTAGGGAATCTGTGCCGCGTTTTTGCAGAAAATTCATGCATACCTTGCTGGTGTTAGTTGAAAAAGGTGGCCAAAGACAAAGTACGGAAACGTTGGTACGATAACGAATGTTTTGATGCCGTAAGCGTTGCGTTCGCGTTGCGGTCGTCAAATGCCGGGTACACCTTGATTAGCTGTCTGTGTCTCTACATACACTAAAGGAAGGACAAAAAGCTAGGCCGTATTTTTAGAAGGGTTATTTTGAAATATTCCGATATTTTATGGAGATGGGGATGAGGTTATCTTAGACTGTTTCGAATGATATGCAGGGAAACGTTGAAATATTTTTTAGAATAATTAAATAACAAGGATATTGTAGTATAAAGCTGAAAAAACAGCTACCACAGCAAATAAGGCTTAGGTACCTAAGCCTAAGCCTTTCATCTGAAAATGAACTTCCATCCAAATACTATTATATTATTATCATATTTATTTGTATTGTATTTATAATTATCTCAATATAAATAGTTTCCAACAATAATGGCCTAATATTCAAATGATTCACTATTCGCGTCCACTCTCTCGCTTTCGTGTACCCGGCATTTGACGACCGCAACGCGAACGCAACGCTGACGGCATCAAAACATTCGTTATCGTACCAACGTTTCCGTACTTTGTCTTTGGCCAAAAAGGTACGATTCAGTCATTGCATGACCGTATCTTACCGTGCGGCTAGTGCAAAAAGACACCACACTCTAAATGTTTATTTTTCTCATATTTCAATTTAATTATTTATCATTATATGTTGGCTAATTCGCGATTATATAGTTTTAATGGAAACGGATTGATAAATTAAGAAAAACAAAATGGAAGAGCTGGAAGAGAAAAATCACGAAAACGGTTAAAAATACTTATTAAACAATAAATATTTAAAATAATAAACAAATGAGGTCGCACAGGGTGCAAACTTGTATGCAAACCATCGCAGGGAATGTCTGAATCAAACTTGGCATTTGGCGTGTGCCTTGCATTTATTGTAACTTTATTTGTAATAATAGAGAGAAGAAGTAGCACCTCGTGCTTTGTGAGTACGCATGTTTCTTTAATTTATATAAAAGACATGAGAAATTGAGAAATTTTGAAAATGCGTGCCGCGTTTTTGCGGAAAAAACTATTTCTTTATTGCATTTATGATAAGGCTTCTTATGTTTTTATGATCAAGGCATTTTACTTTATATCTACGCACTGCCACGAAACCGCGCCGCATTGCAAAAGACTTCGCACCAGTTGCAAACTCAAACTTTTAAGTTATTATTTTTATTTTCAATCTTTTCAATATTTACAATTCACTTATATTGACGATAAAGATTCCTCTGGACCATTAATTGAGGATTTCTGCGGAATTAAACGTTAACTTATAAATAAAATATTGAAAATAAAAATAATAAATTAAAAGGTTGAGTTTGCAATTGGTGCGAAGTCTTTTGCAATACGGCGAGGTTTCTTGGCAGTAGAGTGTCTACGCAATACAAAAATTTATGTAATTTATTTAAAATTCATTAAATTTTACTCGAAAATTGGAAAACTTGAATTTTTGAAAATTTATGCCGCGTTTTTGCGGAAAAACTATTCATATATTGCATTTATGATAAGGTTGTTTATATTTTTAGAAATAGAACTGTTTTCTTCATATTTCTACTCTACAACCATTTCTGTAATTTATATAAAAATCCTTAAATTTTACTCGTAAATTTGAGACATTGAAAAAATCAAAAATTTGTGACACGTTTTTGCAAAAAAAAAATGTCAATTTGGTATTTTTCACGAGGTTGCTTTTAATTTTAAAAAGAGCACATTTTTCTTCATATTTATAGACTACAAACAATACTGTAACTTATACAAAAATCCTTAAATTTATCATTAAAATGGCAAAAATTTGAATTTTACGACATTTGTGCCGCGTTTTTGCCTAAAGACAATTTATTGCATTTATGATAACGTTTCTTATGTTTTTATGAACAAGGCATTTTACTTTATATCTACGCAATACAAACATTTATGTAATTTATTTAAAATTCATTAAATTTTACTCGAAAATTGGAAAACTTGAATTTTTGTAAATGCATGCCGCGTTTTTGCGGAAAACCCCTTTCTTTATTGCATTTATGATAAGGTTGTTAATATTTTTCGAAACAAAACTATTTTCTTCATTTGTCAACAGTACAATAATTTCTGTAATTTATTGAAAATTCCTTGAAAAAAGCTAAAAATAAAAGACGAACTTTTAGTGGTCAACATTTTTTTCGTCCCCCCCCCCTCTTTTGGCAAACAGCCAACACTAAATGTGTTTCCTCTATTTCAATGTTGTTGTTGTTGATTATAGATAGAATTATTTTGTCTCTTCCGAAATTTTAGTCCAAATATGAGAATGTTTTTGATAAAAGGTGTGCCGAGATTTTGCATGTTTACAGTGTGTCATTTGCAATTTCGAATCAATTTTCACTATTGTTTAATTGTAAAATAGTTGATAAAGGAATTATATGTCAGAAATAATGTAAAATGATTATACAATTAAGGCTTTAAACTCTATTTCCGGTTTCCATAGAATTGCATGCCGCGATTTTGCAAGATCAGAGAGCGCCAGTTGCAATTATCTACTAGGTATCGCTGATAGAATAAGAGTTGCAGAATGTTTTAGCAGAAACCATCAAATCAAAAATCAAGTTGATTCTCGTTTCAGTTGGCGTCTCCGACATCTTCCGATTCGTGTGGCTGATCAGCTGCATCGCAACGATTGTCGTCTATGTGGTCACGTGCGCAGTGACGGCTCATCTTCTATTCTTTCACCTACGGTTACGTGAGTATTCGAATCAAAATGATTCCGATGAGCGCGGTTTTGCAGTAAAGCAGGGAACGACAACATACAAATACATGGTGTCACAGCGAAGAGCCAAGATTTCATCAATGGCGACGATTTCAAATATTTCACGTCAAACGTGACCTCGTTTCGTTTCAATATCAGCTCAATTGATGGACAAATACACTCACTCAACAAGGAAAATGTGATAAATAGTTTTATATTTCTTATTTTAATAAAATAATAATACACTAACACGCCAAATTGTATGGTTCTAAAATGAGCTCAGTAAGCGTGCTCAAATCGAACTTTACGGCAAGGTATTAATATTTTTAGGCACGCCGACGGCGCTCAGTTGAAAATTCCCCTTCACATAGACTGACAGGGATGTGCGATGGGGCGCGCTAACATGTAAACGAATAATTTAATTTATTTTTAAATTTTCAGTTTTAGCTTAAAATTTCTATGTTATCCATATATTTGTATTTTATTTCCTATATCGCAACAATTCTAATAAAATTGTGCACTTTCTGATATAATTGGTTTGATTATAATTGTTCATTAATGATGTTATTTTAACCGTCGAAAATTATTTTTCTGATAAAGTGATAAAATAAGTTGCATCCTAGTAGGAGAGCTATAGCAAAAAATTTTCTTTGAAAATTTTTGTTTTATGGGCTCTATGGATAGAGGAAGACCCAAAAAACAATATGAGCCATAGAAGAAAGGCTCTAAACCCCTATATCAAAAGTTATAAATTTTTTAAAAAATAATTTTCAACGGTTAAAATCACATCATTAATGACCAATTATAGTGAAACCAAGTATATCAGAAAGTGCACAATTTTATTTTAATTGTTGTGATATAGGAAATAAAATACAAATATATGGATAACATAGAAATTTTAAGCTAAAACTGAAAATTTAAAAATAAATTAAATTATTCGTTTACATGTTAGCGCGCCCCATCGCACATCCCTGTCAGTCTATGTGAAGGCCTTCTCCCTTCTGCGTGTCTAGGTAGTTTAAGAATGACTTGTCTAAATTGTCGATAACAATGGTTTGCAAAAATGCCATGAAAACATTAACAAGCTCTTAAAAATCTGAAATTATTTCAATCGTTACATTTTACGGCTTATCCCCTACTCTCCTTATATTAGAGCGACCCGAAGAGTGTAAGTTAGGAGATAAGACGCATGTTGTTGTGGGCTTGAGGTGGTGGAGCTGTGGGTAGTAGAGAATGATGAGCGTTGCCGAAGAAACCTCAAACTTGGGTAATTAAATCACTTTATTGAGATTTACATAATTTACAAAACAATATAATAGTAACAATAAATAAAACGAAAACCGGAAGTGAAATACGAAATATTATTTTAGGGGAACGCGCCTTTGCGCTGTGCCTGCACATCTAAGCGCACATTTGGCGCGAATTTAAATTTTTATGTGGCGCTGCCACAACACATGTAAACTGCTTGGAACCAGCAAGAGGGCTTAGGTACTATGACTGGTTCGACAGCACTCAATCTATTAATAATATTTATTAGTGAAATATAATAGAATACACGGGATAGATGACGAATTTCAGACAAATCTGAAAATTTCAGCTTTTTTGTGTTTCAGCCAAAAATTATGTTCGATAGCTCATTTGAAAGCCCTTTTTGTGCTGATTCCTCTCATATAGGTCACATGGCACCAAAATGCCCCGTTCAAAAAACGGTCGATTTTCAGCCCTCTTTTTCAGCATGATGCTGGAATCGTACGAAGCTGAAAATTCAGGATCTGAATCCCTGGTGTTTGGTTACCCCATAAACCAAATTTCGGCTCTCAACTCTAAAATTCGTCGTTTCAGCCTCAACACCGTGCACGGGCATAGATGAACTAGGTGTTGAGGTTGTGATAGGCAATGAAGGAATAATCAAGATTTTATTGTGATAATCAACAATTGACACTTATTACTCGTCTTCTGCTCGCCTTGTCCTCTGTGTCAGGTGATTCAGTGGGATGATGTGATTGTGACCGAATCCGCTTCTTTTATGCAATCGGCGGTGGGCGTGGCTTGATGTTCTGGGCTGATCGCTGTTGAATCTTCCAGAATTCCAGATAGAATTCTGGAAGTAGATCGATGGCGGTGTAGATCAACATGGTGGCGTGGTGTCATCCATGGTCACGATGGTCGCATGAAGCGACACTAGGGGAATGGGAATTTCTCACATATCGACTCGGCTCGGTGACCGCCGATGGTAGCCACCGTAACCCTTGCTGAGTAGACGACTGACTAAAGCATCAATGGAAGGAGGCGGTACCACAAGAGGTCCTGTTCCATAATGCATGTGTCTCCGGTCTGTGTCTTTTTTGCGCATGCACACCATTCCACACTTACAAGGGAAGTCACTTTAGCGTCCCTTTGAGAATTTGATGAAACTTGGACCATTGATAGATTCGGATGCGCTGATTCCAAATCCGTTTTCAAAGCGGATTTTTTCGGCGCAATATTTCTCTGAGCCGAGATATAAGCCGTCAAAGTTCATTTTTTGATAGGCTCATTGATGTGCACCATATAATGGATCAAGGCAAGCAGTGTGCTCCATTTCTTAAATTACTTTTAATTTAATGCATTGAATAGTAAAAAAACACTTCGGATTAGTACAGAAAATAACAACGTAAAACTATTTCAATGAGACAATAGTTGTCCGGTAACTAGTATAATAGTCATTGTTTTATTTCGTAAAGAATGTTCAAAAATTAATTATGAATACATTTTTTAATTCTAATGAAATAAACACATTTTAAAAATGTTTAAAAAATTACAAATTGTAGTATACATACACTAGCTGACAAAAGTTTTGTCACAAATGTTTTTTCGGGTTTAACTTTTTTGTGACTTGACCAAATTGGCTGATTTTTTGATATTTTATGTGAATCAGTGTTTAAAATGTTATAGTAGCAAAATTTGGTTTAAATTACCATGGCAATTTCGGTACCACGCATTCCGTTTTCCCTCATATTGATAACAGCTTGCCGGGTGGCAATTAGAGTTTCTTTACGTGGAGTCATCTCTAAAATGTTGCCAATTACTGCTATTTTCAATAAATTATGAAAAAACTACAATTGAACTTTAAAAATTATTAAAAAATGCAGTGCAAGAAATGTGCGTAATATCTTTGAGCTACGCGTTTTACGATAAACGCTTGTCACTGTAAAACGGATCATCGTAATCACAAGCGGGAATTTGTAAAATAATCTACAACCATATGAATCTATCATATCAAAAAAATCAGCCAATTTGGTCAAGTCACAAAAAAGTTAAACCCGAAAAAACATTTGTGACAAAACTTTTGTCAGCTAGTGTATATATATATAATATACACCAAATTAATGTTGTTTTTTTATCGTCGTGGTGTTAGTCCCTTAATTTCAGGCCACAAATCTATTTACAGCTCATTTTAATGTATAAAAGTTTGTTATGCGGTGGCAGTATATCACAAAATTATTCTATAAACCAAAAATATCATTAAACCAAGAAAAAACACGTGAGCATATCGTAAATTGGAAAAAAGCTAAAATATACAATAATAAGTTGGTGTGATAATAGTAAACTGAGCTCCTCCTTTTCTCATTTCAATTGGCTAGTGTTCGATTGTATTAAATTATGAAAAAAAGAACAAAAAGTGGACTAGAATTCACACGTGAAGCTTCAGAATAATCCTTGGTCTGGAATTTTAGCTCACATATTTTGATATAAACAATCCAACTAATAAATATTTAATATTTTTCTTTCACATTCAAGCTGTGATCGCAATTAAACCAACACAATTAATCAAATCTCATCTTTTGATAATTACAAGTCTTTACATGAGCTTCATTCCAATTAGAAAACGAATCCAAACCCAATCAAGATAATAACCAACCTAAAAATTAATAAAATTTACTTGTTGTTTTCTCTTTTTTATTTTCAATAATCACTTACTGACGTCATTCATCTTCTCTAGTCAACATCCATATTCGTCTGCTCAAAATCGATTCGTTAAAGTGAATAATTTGGGTGTCGAGCTCTTTCTCTTTTCCACATATCGACTTTCAGAGCAGTTCTCTTCGCTCATTTCAGATTCATTTTGGCATTTGTGTGGTCGCGATGCGACTCGTTGCTTTTCATTTATGTTTGATTGCACTTTGTGCTTACGCTGATGAGCTCAAGCAGACGACCGAATTCCGCATGCCGCCGGTTGTTCCGGAGGTGAGTCTCGATGGGATTGCTTTAATTAGTGCAAGTTCTTGCAATTTTGAGTTCATAATGTTAAATGAATTATGTTTTTCTGTTGGTAATAGTAATTAATTAATTATATTCTCTCACGTCACAAATATTTCAGTGCCAATTTAAGATTTTAGTCATTTTTAAGACAAGATTTACGAAAATTTTTGTTAATTTCACGTATAATTAATCGCAAAAATTCGTTTAACAACACAATTCATACAATTAAACCTAAACTCTTCTTAAATTTTAAAGAATCAATCTTATATTTTATAATTATGGACAAGCTCAATTAAAATTAGCCTTAAATTCTTGTAGAAACTCATATATTTATTTTTTCAAATCACTATGCCAGGGACCGCAATCATTTTCACGTGCGTAAATATTTATTTAAACTTTCGTGTCGGGAAATAATGCGCATACTCAAATTGCGTAAAATAAATTGTTTGCACATGTTTTTTGCACGTTTCACGAAATTTAAATTTTTTTTTTGTTTTTTTTTTTAACAAAATTCAGAATTGTTTCTTTAACACCTCTATATAGAGGCCTCTATATAACAGAGATGGGCGGAATGGGAGTTTTTGAATTTCGGAATCCGGAATTTCGACCATATCCGTTATTAAATTTTATATAGTCTATTTCAAGTTTTTTGACAGCGCATTGCGGACCGCTGCGCAGCAAGACTATTATAAATAGAGATACAAACAAGACAATTCTCTATTTTTATAATTGTTGCATCGCGCAGATTTTTGTAATTCTTCGTCAAAAAATTGAAATAGTCTGTATGAAAAGTTAATTTTCGAAAGTCGGAATCGAAAAATGGCCAGAATCCTGAATTCCGTTCATCTCTGCTATATAATCATAGATCCATGGTATTGAAAAATCTCTAAAACTTGCTCACACGTGGAGTTTCACGTACAATTTTTCTTGCTAATATTCTTTATTTTACGTTTTCACACTTTCACATTAGGAATTTTAATTCGACTATAGCTATAGTGTATTTAAGATGTTGTCGTTTTCAGAGAAAGATGCCGAATGGAAGAGGAAAAAATTATGGTATCTTTTGGACTTTTTTCTTTTCATCTAATAAATTTATGTTATTTATCTGAATTATGGCGTTAACGAGTCACACATTTGGGAATAGTTTTTTCTTCTTCCATTCCGCATATTTGCATGACAAGGGAAATAATTAAAATCGCTGCCCGTTTGCAAGAATATATTTATCTGTTAAATAGTGATGGAAAATTATGGATAAACTATTTTTATAAGAAAATGTAAATAAGTGTATTGTCCTTTTCAGTGATCGGTGCCTAATGGAAGAGAAATAAAAGAAGAGAAAATGATGCGGCCACAAAAACATTTTTCTCAATTCCTCTTAAATATGTGCTGCCCATAATTTCTTAAAAAAGAATGGCCGTCTAAAAAGAGAGACCGTCCAAACGAGATCCTCATTCCATCCTAATTTTTTTCCTCTTCCATTAGGCACCGATCTCTGAAAAGGACAATATGTAATAAATAATATTTTAATACAAAATAGATTGTAAAATATTTATAATTTACTGTAAAGGGCAAATAACCAATGAATTTCCTTCGGATAAATACGTTTTTGCATACCGCCCCGGTAGGAATTGTGTTAAATAGTTTAATGAGAATATCTGCTACTGTCATGGTCTGAAACATTTGTGTTGGAAAATTTTGCATCCTTGTCAAGGAGTTATTTTAAGGTATTTATTCAGACTTGATAATAATAAATATACAAAAGGCAATGACAAGTGTCAGATATAATATCTTAATCTTAATTTAAATTAGGACGTCACATAATTATTATAATTACTATAAAACGAATGTACAATAGTGCGGGGACAATGTAATTTAATTCGAGAGCGACCAGGCGAAAAGACTGTGTTCGCTGGTCGTCGTCGTTAACTGTATTTGTTTGCACACAACAAAAAACTTGCTGAAAATTTCCATGCTCATTTTAAAAACGCTGTAGCACCTGGAATTTAATTATCACTGATAATTTCTTTCATTCTCTCGTTTTAATAATGTATTGACGCGAAATATTAAAGTATTTTTCAATTAGACTATATCCTTATTATTTCACGAGAATACTACGATTAATTTATAAATTATGGACTACACAATCTCGTAAAATCGACTATATTTCGAATTAATAACTCAATTGAGGGCTTAAATTATTGTTAAATCTATCTTTAATAATTCTCATTTAATCCATTTAAGCCTTTTAAATGATATTGATTTTTTATTAAAAATAAAACGAGAAGCACCCCAATTTCGCGGAAGCAATACAAGATCTATTTCGATTTTAATCTAGCTTCGGGATAACTTTTAAAGAAATTTTCTGAAAATTCAAATTTCCGCCATGACAAGTGAGTAAAGTTTTTTGTTTTTAGGCAGATTCGTATTTGTGCACGTCAATTGAGCTTAGCGACGATGAGCAATATATTGGTGAGTCTTCCAAGCGATTGATAGAAATACAAGACTAATGATTGCAGTTGGATATGAGGCTTTGATTGAGCAGAAGAATGCACATCATATTCTTCTGTTTGGCTGCGAAGAACCCGGCAGTGATGAGCTCGTTTGGGATTGCGGCGAGATGAGCAAGACAACCGACGGAATGATGCGCGCGCCGACTTGCGGTAAGAAGCCAGCCATTCTCTACGCATGGGCTCATGACGCTCCCGCCCTTCAATTGCCGAAGGACGTCGGTTTCCGCGTCGGCGGCTTCGACACCAACATCCGTCATCTTGTCATGCAGGTGCATTACATGCACGAGGCACAGGAGCCCGACGAGACTGGCATTCGAATCACGCACACGGTCGAGCCGCAGCCAAAGCTCGCCGCCACGATGCTGCTGGTCACCGGCGGCGTGCTACCGGCCAACAAGACAGAATCCTTCGAGACGGCGTGCGTGATTGAAGAGGACGTCGTCATGCATCCATTCGCTTACCGCACGCACACGCATCGACACGGAGTCGACGTGAGTGGCTGGGTGGTACAAGAAGACGAGAAGGGCGATGATCATTGGTTCAAGATTGGACGACGCGATCCGCAGTTGCCGCAGATGTTTGTGCCGGTTGATAATTCATCTCTTGTTATTCAGCAGGTGAGAATGGCTGTTACGTTTCAATGAGGAAATCATTTTATAAATACACTTCGCACCCCAAATTGAATGATTAAGTTGGGTGCTAAGAAAATATGCTCATGTTGCCAATTTTGGTAAGAAGTGCATATTTTTTTGAAAGTTTAAGACAGACTATAAAAAATGACGTATCAAGTTATATGAAAATATTACCTGTAAATTAATAAGACACGTTTAAATATTGAAAAATATTCATTTCGATTTGGCGTGCACTTCGCGATTTCTGCTCCAAAGAGACGTATTTTTTTTTTTATTTTCCAACAAAATGAACGAATCGTTTAGGAATAAAATCAAGATTTTAAAAATCTGAGTAGCCTATAATAACCCTTTGAAGCTCATGCTAAAATCAAAATGTTCATTTAACCCACTTCCATAAAGCCACAAGAAGTGCACTCAAATTCCCAACGACTAGTATTAATGATTTTTTGAATGAAATCAACGTTAAACAGAAATTCTATAAATTTCAGGGCGATATGGTGAGTGCTCGCTGCGTTCTCAAGAACAACGAAGATCGCGATATTGAAATGGGTCCGACTGGCGATGATGAAATGTGCAATTTCTACGTAATGTATTGGACGGACGGCGACAATCTGATGCGCGATAATACATGTTTCTCACCCGGTTCGCCTTATTACCACTGGAGTAGCGAGGCAGCTTTGAATCATATCCCTAAGTAATTGGTCATTCTCTAAATTGTTAATAAAAATTTCTCGATATAATTTATGACTAATAATAATATATTATTATAATTATGTTTATCTACCCATTCGATAAACAAAAATCCATATTCTCACTTTGAAAGTGCCATTAATTTAGCATTTAGCGGGTTTTCCGGAGATTTTTGCCATTCCTTCTTCAATAATTGCTTGATTTGTGATAAACGGTATGTCGGGTGATCGATCTTCAATTGTGGCAGGCGCTTCTCTTCAAACGACTGCAAAATGTTTTAATTGTGATTATATTTTCAGGATTAAAATAATAATTTGGTATATTATCTCTTTAAGGTTTTCTCATGATGGGTTTAAAATATTTTTTAAAGATTTTATTTTCACAAAAGTTGTTCTAATGGGAAAGAGTTCGATTCACGATGATTTGGATGCACGCCTAATAAAACCTTTAAATGATGGGCTCAGAAATCATACCTGCATTTAGTTTTTGAATCAGAAAAAAGGTGTTTGTATATTTTAAGAAATTACTATCAAATTTATGATAATGTTATTCTGAAATGAACAACCCATCAACTTGTAAGAGACATTCAAGTATTAGAAAATATGCATATCCAATTGGCGTGCAGATGAGATGATTTAATAAGAAAGTTTAAATTGTAATAATAGAGAAGAAAACAATTTATAACTCAACTGAAACTATTTTTTCGCTTTTGATCCCATCTAATACAGAAAATGAAGATATTCCTGACTGACGGTACATCATAGAATTGCAAATAAAAAGAAAAGAAAAAATGTATTGGAACGCCAACCGAAGTAGAGCTTATTAAACGAGCTCTAGTACATGTCCTATCAATTTTTAACTAGACATCATAAAATATTCAAATTTAAATTTCAAAAATCATCCTTAATCATCACAAAATACACAAACAGGGTTTCTTTCACTAATCCCATTTTAACAACAAAACAAACAGCCATAACTTCTTACCAAGTAGGCGGCCTTCAACCGCTTCTCGGGATGCTTATCAATCTCTGCTGCTTTTGCGTCGCCAAGCACTTTCAATGCTTCATCGACATTCCTTGCTGAATGCGTCACTTCCAGTTTATTCAGATTCTCTTCTAAGTCTTCCGTCGGCACCTTAACGTGGTCACTTTGGTTTCAACAAAACGAATCAAATCGAACTTGGATCTTTTGCGCATCCAACTTTTGCTTCTCTTCCAGCTCTTTTCTCAATTTATGCTCATCCTCCTGCTTCTTCATAATAGCCGCTCTGACAATGATACAAATTCAATAATAAATATGATCATTGAGTGACGGCAAACCTTGTTACTTTCTGCGCGCTTTCTGGCCTCTTATTACCCAAACTACTCATTTCTTCTTCGGCCAATTTCCGATTCTCTTCTTTTCGTTTAAGCGCTTCCAGACGTTTCTTTTCTTCCTCTTCCTAATAATTTCCAATTATCTTCCTAATCATTCTTGCCAAAAGAACCTTTCTCTGCAACTTTCTATTTGCTAATTTGTCATCGTCAGCCCAGTAAGCATCCTCAGCTGCCTAAAGCGTATTAATATGCAATCATATAATCAATAAAACCTTTTGTTTTCGGTCAGCTTCATCTTTCTTGGCAGTTGCTTTCCTTTCACGCGCCGCTAAAACCTTTGGATTTTCGTTTGCAAACTTTTTCGGCATCCCTGTTAGAAATATATGACTACTGTTTTCTATAGTATTTTAGAACAATAATAACGATAATGACATTAAGGAAAACAATAAAAAACAAAATAAATTTGTTTTAAATCACTATGTGCCTATTGCTGAAAAATAATGCCGCATTATGCGATGGGCGGGAGTATTGTTTATTATTGTCCTTTTCAGAGATCGATGCCTAATGGAAGAGGAAAAATATTAGAATGGACTGATGATCTCGTTTGGATGAGCTCTCTTTTTAGACGGCCATTCTTTTTTACGAAATTATGGGCAACACATATTTAAGAGGAATTGAGAAAAATGTTTTTTATGGCCCCATCATTTTCTCTTCTTTTATTATTCTTCCATTAGGCATCGATCTCTGAAATGAATAATATTAATTTTTAGTCACTTAATTTTAAGGATAATAGTTAAATTTGTTAAATATATACAATATCGTTAAAATAAAATATCCGTTCATGTTTGTGTTAAATATAAAGACTATTTTGAGCATAAGTGTAGACGGTTAAATAAATACCACTTATTCTGCGAGTAACTTGCAATTCTTCTCGCATTTATTGCAGGAGGGCGTGACTTTTCTTAATTTTTTATTTTCAACAATTAAATAATAAAAGTTCCTTAAAGTGATAAGTTTAAGCAATTATATGAAATGTTTAACATCAAAAATCTATTCTATTTATGTTAATATTCAATATAACTTTAATTCGTTTAATTTTGTCACTATTGCATAATTACATGCGGGCTGTGCAAAGTAGGCGGAGTCCCTATTTTTTTAAATTTAAATTGTTTTTCTTAAATTTTTTCAGAAGTGTGCTTTAGTCAAATTAACTGTGTTAGTGTAAAAATTCGTTGTTTTCAATAGAAGCCGTTTTATATCAGCGGGATTTATGAATCTTTTAATAATTTTGAATCCATAATCATTGTTGTTCAAAATATTTTGTTAGCGGAATTAATCTTTTGATAATAACCAGTTTTGATCCGCAAATAATCTTTTCTTGTTGATGTCTTGTGTCCAATATGTTAAATAAACGCGAGGCACTGGCAAGAATGGGCTGTTGGCGATGAGCTTGTTTACCATTTTGAACCTTTCCAGCTTTTCCTTCTTCATCTTCGTCCACTCGAAAATAACAACAATAACAACAACACAGATCAATGCGGCAAAAACGAATGCATAGACGATTGGTTTCTTCGCATTCTTCTTTCGTCGCAAACAAAAAATGAATGCTTCCTCTCCCCCAGGCACTCGACTTGCTTATTGTTCTGAAGTCCGACCAGTTGTTGTTTCAATGTTACTCTCACTGTTTCGTGGATATTCCTTGATTATCATTTTTGCATGGGATGGGATGGGTTTTGTTATTGTTTTTGTTGTTATTATTCTATCTAGTCCAGAGGAAGATTAACAAAAACTGCTATGGATTTGTTTATTAATTATCTTTTTAGACAATATTTTATATTCTTAATTTCTTTGTTCTATGTTTATTTATTTAAAGTTTTCTTTTTTAAGGAGCCGTTCACTAGAAATCCTATTTTCTGTTTTTTTTAGTTGTGTGTACATCAGCGATGGAAATGCAACTGAATCGGGAATAACAAGTTACGGAATTCCGCTCATCGCTGGTGTACACTACATTTACAAATCACTATTTTGGCATATTTCCAGGAATCTCTTTGATGTTATTGTATAATTTTCATAATTTTTGTCACTTCCATTTGGTCAGAATGTAGCGAAATATTTGATTTGAGTACGTTTTTTTTTAAATCCCTGCTGTCTTACTAATTTAATTGGCGTACTTGACTTCTATATTTTAACAGTTTAGACCAATCGACGTTAAAGTTTAAGGTCTGTGCTGATTATTTCTTTTTAAGTGGCCATAGATCAAAAATTTCTTAATTTCTATTTTATTGAAGGTTTGACACAATTAAACATATTTTAGTGAATACTGTAGTTTATTGATTATTTCAATTATTAACAATTTAATTTCTTGTGTTATACATTTTATGCACAGGAATATATTTGTTCAGAACGTAATAAATGTACATCCATTATTATGCAATATTATTATCATTCATTTTAACAATTATATCTTGGTACATTTTATTTGATAAGATTTTTATGCTTGCACAAACACCAGGTTGATATAATCTACACCATTAATTATTTATTTGAGCAATATTCTTCCCTTCAAAGTATTTCTTTCATGTCCAAAACTATTTTTTCTTGAAAATAGTTATTAATAAATCTGGTGCGTGCTCAGTTTCTACGGAAACTCATGAATATTGAATATTTGTTTACTGGTTCATTCTGTTGCTTGGCGTATTCCACGGAAGTTGACAGTTTATCGCCCATGGCCACCTCTTATTATCGTTAATTGGCCGATGATGGGAATAAATTGGAATAGTTTCGCACATAAATGTTTATATTATTTATTTATAATGGTGATGATGATGCCGTGGCAATGAAATTGGCGTTGTTTATATATTCAATCAACACAATTCGTATGATTCCTATTTACATTATAATCATTATCGTAATAAAAGTATTGAAGTGCGATTATAATGCTTATATTTGCCGCAAGTGCTTTGATTAAATAATATTGTCCATCACCTTTGAAGCGAATCGATTCTTTCTTTTATAGTTTTCTTTTTCAATTTAAAATTTTGGTTTTTATTATATTGGTTTATGTTTTATTTTAAATATATGAACAAAATTTTAATTAAAATTAGGAAAATTTGAGCTCAAATGTCTGAAAGAATGATCCTAAATATAATTTTTTTCACCTATATTGATGATGACATAGTGTTGACATAAAATTCGTGAAAATCAAATAATAATTAGTTGTTTTCTTATTTTTATTTTACTCGAATTCACTCTACTGCCATGAAGGACGCGAAAAACATTTAAATTAATGCTTCTGTTAACAATATGAGTGCATGGTCTTTTGCAATTCGCGCACACTTCGTGACAGTGGATATATATATATATAAATAATCGTTTAAAGTTAAGTAATTGAAGGTTTAAAAATTCCATTTTATTAGAGGTACGACGCAGAGTTTTAAATGAGCTTCTAACTATGGCTAAAATTTGAAATGATAGCTGTTCGTATTCTGCAAGAAAGATTTGTGAATTTATTAGGCTTGTTTGAGGGTTACGGTACTTTGGGTTCCGCAATTCGCAAGCAGAATTGATGCAATAATTTTGCGAATTTATCCCATTCTTACTCGTTATTAATTTACTCAAACAGGAAGAAATATTTTATATAAGTCAAAATCTGCGAACTTTGATAGGCGGAATGGCAGTTTTGAATTCCGGAATTCGGAATGAAAATTGAAATTCCTGAATTACATTTGAAAATTTGGAAACCCGGAATTTCGAACGTACCCGCTGTTAACTTTTTATGAAAAGTGAATTTTCGGAATCCGGACTTCCTCCCATCTTTGATCTTCATCATATGCAAAGAGGTACGGTACATTGACGCGAATTAGAAACATTTTAACGATAATTTTGCGTAATTTAACATGTCGATTATCTTTAAATCAGTACAAATTTAAGTATTTTTTAATCGTGCAAGGCAAATTGCATCACGCCACCCCAAAATGTCGATTGTGCTTAGTTGAAGCCAAATAATCTATATATTTTCAAATTCTAAGGGTAAATAAAGGTCTAGTGAGGGAGTCCGAGTGGCGTGTTGCAGCTATTGAAATACCTGTAACATTTCTACCAGTTTCCAATAATTCAATGAATGAATTTTGTTGATTTTCAAAAATGAAAATTGTTTTCTATTTAAAATAAGAAGAATTTTATTTAAAAATAAAGCAATTTGAAATTTATTGATAACGTGATTCAGTTGTTTGTAATAATAAAATTATGACATGATGTGATATTGCTTATAAATAGTTTTCCAAAAACAATTCTCATCGAGAATTATATTTTTTGGAAGAAACCGACGCTTTTATTGTTCATTTTATTATTATTATATTTTTAGTTGTTTCATGAATTTCATTTTATCAAAAGAGTGATGCATTTTGATGGCTGAAAAGGCTTTTTGTATTGGACTTGCTACAAATTGTGAAGGCAAAGAGGATGGACGAATATTATAGGCTATAAATATTCAAATTCGAACGGGATTAATATAATTTTTTGAGAAATTCTTTCTTCTTTTTCGTTTGCTTGAAAACAACCATTGTGTTGTGCAATTTAATGCTCTCGTTTAAATTTATGAGACATGAATGTTTTGTTTGCTTTCTGTTTTTTCTGTTCCTGTACATTGCTTGTTTCCAGATGACAGATGCTTGGATTTACTGTACATTTAATTCTGACTAGCAGATGTATAGTTGTTTAGAAAATTGTATCTTTTAAAATCGCATTTAGCTCTGATTTTTTTTTGAGAAAGGTAGTCTTTTCTGAACTCTGATGTATTTTGAAATCTTCTATGATTTTGAACTCTAGAGAAATTCTGAGTTTTTAGTTGGTTCAAATGAAAATTTGGCCGAAGAATTCCTTTTAAAAAACCATGGGCTTTTTTCAGGAATTTTGTGGATTCTGGAGTGTTTTCTGGAATCTATTCCAGCCTTTTTGTTAGCATTTTAGCGCGTTTTCCCGACTCTTTAAACATTCTAAAGGCTCTTTATGACGTCTATAAGAAGATTCGGATGCTCATGAGTGCTTTTGGATTACTTTTCCGATGTTCATAATTATACCTTCAATAAATAATAATTATTATTTTTGTTTTTGTACAATTTACTACGTTTACTAGTTAATTGTGGATTTAATGGAGGAAATCAATTACCGCGACAAGCATATTCCTAATAATTTGGAAAATGGAAAAAATAATAACAAGAAGGCAAAAAGTTGTTGTCATTCATTTGACTGACATTTGAGAGCTTTTGTGCGGCGAATAAATAAATAAACAAAACTAATGTATCGATTTGAAGATGGCCGCAGCTTCTACTTGTTTTCTCGTGCTCATTATTCTCGTTAATTGAATGTTGATGGTTAATTAATAGATGTAATAATTAATAGATGTATTTGTAGAAGACGCGGTCACGCTGATTTCCAAATGGAATTCCGGTTTGACAATGGTTCAGCAAGTGGCCGATTCCAAGTATCGACTGTTTGCTGTTGTTTGCTTGCTACTCTTCTTTGTGCATGTTATGATATTTGAAGTGAGTTGGGAAGGTGCAAATTAAAATGGCACAAAACAATATATTTTTAATTGGGTTTTTGTTTAACAATATAATTCTGAAATATGATTTAAAACCTGAAGGACAACAATAATCTATAAGCTTGCAGATTCCCGGACTTGCATACAATTACGATATCGATTCGGCGACCATCAACTCCAAATCGAACTTATTCGAAAAGGTTATAGCCTCATCGATAAGCTTGAACGAGTCGGCGGATGACATTACGAATGTTTTTCAATTTAACCACACAAATTACACGATGACATTCACTGGTATTGACTCTTTTAGTATTTGAACGGCGCGAAATGAATATTATTCAGTTTCGAATCACTCGCTGCCGCTGTGCAACATGACCCCATCAACCCTCGTCGGGCCGATTCGCGTGTTCTTCGACGCTCCGCCGCTTCAGCAAATCGAGAATGTCTACGCGCCTAATTTGCACGCCGGCGGCCACGGAATACCGGCGGAGTGTCGGGCACGGCACCGCGTCGCCATCATTGTACCGTACCGCGACCGCCCGAATCATTTGAGGATATTACTGCACAACTTGCACGCTCTTCTTCAGAAGCAGCAGTACGACTACTCGATATTCGTTATCGAGCAGGTCGCCAATCAGACATTCAATCGTGGCAAGGTGTGTGCACACCAGTACTGGTTTTTAGTAGTATTATTTCAGCTGATGAATGTCGGGTACGATGTGGCCTCGCAGTTGTATCCGTGGCAATGCTTTATATTCCACGATGTCGACTTGTTGCCGGAAGACGATCGGAACCTTTATAGTTGTCCCGTTCAGCCTCGGCATATGAGTGTGGCGATTGACAAATTTCATTACAGGTTTGCATATAATCCTAGACTTATGATTTATTAGAAACATAGGTTGCCATATAAGGACATTTTTGGAGGAATTAGCGCGTTCACGAAGAAGCAGATTGTTGCGATCAACGGGTTCTCCAATGACTTTTGGGGATGGGGTGGAGAAGATGATGATTTGGCAACGAGGTGAGCATATTTTCTGTGAATTTAAAGAGGTTACCAAATTGAATACTTTCAGAACAATCACCGCCGGCTACAGCATCAGCCGTTATCCGCCCGAAATCGCTCGCTACAAGATGATCAAACACGTGCAGGAGTCATCGAATCCTATCAACAAGTATACCCTAACAAATTTTACATAACTAATTCACCAATGTTTTCAGATGCCGTTACAAATTGATGAAGCGCACAAAACAACGATGGCGCCGCGACGGGCTCAACTCTCTTCGCTACCGACTAGTCGACATCAGCCTTCAGCGACTCTACACCCGTGTACATGTTGATTTGCTAGAGCATGAGAGTCGCGAAGAGCTCCTACGCGAGTTTGCGACGTGTAGATAGACTAATATTTGTTAGTGTACTATTATCGCCTTATCTTCTAGCTTATGTTGTTTTTAATTTTTTCGAACTGTGATCTCTCTTAAATGCGGACCATTTTTGGAACCGAACGGGTTTACATACCGGGGTTTTTTGTTTTACCAAACTCATATATTTATTTGTTTTTTAATTATTAAATTAATTATTAATTAATATGTACACTATGTATGCTTCAAAAACCTCAAGACATCAAGCATTCATTTCCTCCTGCACGGAAGAACTGATGAGCCATCATTCGCATCTGGAAATTATTCATGCTCATGTGGTTCTTATCAATATGCTTAATCGGATCGCTAATTCGCTCCTCGTCCTCCTTTTCTTCGTCCATCCGCGGTTCCCATATTTTGATGTCGTCGTCGATACCTGACGCGGCGATCAGGAATAGACTCGGATGAGGCTGCACAATGTTGACGATGTGCGAGTCGGACTTCCACATTCCCAGCAACTGTTGGGTGTCTCGACTCCAAATCACCATTGAGCCGCAATCTGACCCGGCCACTGCACGAAAACTCGATTCAGTGAGCGGCGAATTCTGTCGGGGCACTTACCGATAAACTGGTCACGGCTTCCGAAAAAGTTGGCCTCTTTGATGTCCGTCTGCAAGTTCATCGCGCCGACGTATCGTTCTGCAAAGCATGTCTCATGTGGTGTATACTCAAATTTGTGGTCAAACCGCTGTAATCGTGATAATTCGGAAGATTGCGAACCGTTTCGCTAGATTCTAGATTCTTCATCGTTTCCACTTGATCGCTGAGCTTTTTCAGTAACTCGTCGTCATTGAATCGCCGCTTAAACTCACTGCAACACTTTTCTGCCAGGTCTTTCTGCTCGAGCAATATGAGTGCCTGTGTGAGGCGCCATAGTGCTTTCGAGTTTCCTGGGTGAATTTCGAGTGCCTAAATTTCAACTGCTATTTCAGTGGCGACAATTAAAGAAAATAATATGAGCAAAGTTCAATTTCAGAAAAATTTCTCTGCCATTCTTTCTTAAGCACAAAACAAACCTTTATGCAATCTCTAACACATTGATACGTGTCTCCCATGAACCTCCTTCCCAAATAACCCATTGCTCTATTCGAGTACATCACGCTTCTCATATTCTTCTGCTCAAATTCCCTATTAATCAGTCCCGTATAATATTCAATTCCTTTGAAAAACTGCTTCTCTTTCAAATACGTGGCTCCAACCTCTCTTAGTTCGGAGAAAGGCAGTGCCGACGATTTAATAGTTGGAGCTATAACAAAAACATCAAAACATAATCAACATCGTCGACTTGCCTTTTTCCATTGCCGGATCTAGAACACCTTCAAGCGCATTAAACACTTTCGGTGTATTTCTCTCGATCAAGTCGAACACGTAGGCAGCGCTACCACCCTGGTTGACGACACATTGGGTACCCGTCGAATTAAATGCAATGTGCGTCGAATAGAGCCGCTGGACGGAGGGGTCGAATGATTGTAGGTTGAGCAACGGTTCATTGAGCATCCTTCTGTCGTATATTAGCGCTTTCGTATTATCAATGGCCAACGCCATCATGTGTGGTCTCGCATCCGATACATCTATCGATTTGAGTGCCATTAATCTCGAATCCATTTTGATGATGTCTTTCACGCTCTCCGATCTCACGTCAATCTCTCTTAAACCTATAAATATTAAACATCTGACCAGACGCCGACCACCTACTTGACTATGCCGTCTTCCACTGCCGCCCAGAACATGAACGGATCCTGCTTGCACGATGCAATTCGTTTCGTCCTTGCGTTCGTTTGCCAGCACGACCCGGCCCCATCTAAAGCGAATAAAATTCAATATTCACGCATCTTGGCTTACGTTCGACATCATCCACCCATATCATATGATCAGCACTTCCGCTAATAATTGATAATGGCTCGGAATGCACAAAGTCCACCGCGAATATGTTACCCATATGATTTGTCCTCATCTTGTGCAATTTCTCACCAGTTCCACGCCAGATTATAATATGCACATCGTCCGACCCAGATGCGAGCAATCTGAAATGGTTATTTTTTATCCAAATTCATTAATGCAATCAACTAACGAGCCATCGGACGACCAGCGCAATGTATTTACACATCCTTCATGTCCATTTAGCGTCTGGGTGCGACGAAGTTTGTCCACAAGACGGTGCTCGTCAAAGTAATCCGCAACGATCCTCGGTTTTCCATCCAATTCACGATCGGATAACTCATCTATCATCTGTAAATAGTAATTCGTTTTGTTTATGTTGATAATAAATATATAACACAACTAGGAAAGAACGTAGAACAATGAAGGAAAATTTGATACAATTTTATTGTCCTTTTCAGAGATCGGTGCCTAATGGAAGAGGAAAAATATTAGGATGGACTGATGTTCTCGTTTGGACGGCCTCTCTTTTCAGACGGCCATTCTTTTTTACGAAATTATGGGCAGCACATATTTAAGAGGAATTGAGAAAAATGTTTTTTATGGCCCCATCATTTTCTCTTCTTTTATTACTCTTCCATTAGGCATCGATCTCTGAAATGAATAATAAAATGAAAATACAAAATAAGAATTCAGTCTTCATTTCTGATATGGACTAACCAGTTGAGCAAGTAATAAACCCACATTAATCTCTAACTGTTCCATAAAGACACAATGAGAGAAAGTGCTTTCTAGAACAACGAATCAATAGTAAAAACCTGCGATAATTATAAGTATCATGAAAACAGGTGCGATATAAGCTCAAAGCTCCTAATTTGTGCTCTAGGGAAGAGGATAATTATTTCTAAATTGAACCATTAATAAAAACATGACATATGTGAGTATTAAGATCAAAGTAACAAACATCAATTACTAATCAAAGTAGCAAGCATTACTGATCGCAATTTTAATCCTCGAAATTAAACTACTTAAAATAATTACCTTATTTTGCCCTTTTCAGAGTTCGGTGCCTAATGGAAGAGGAAAAAAGTAGAAAAAAATGAGGTTTTCGTTTAGAAGGCCACTCTCTTCTATCTCAACAATGTGTGTTATCTCAAATAAATGGATAACACATATTGAAGAGGAATAGATGAAAATGTTCTATGTGGCCGTGTGGCCGTCCAAACGAGACTATCATTTTTTCTCTTCCATTAGATACTGATCTCTCAAAAGTTCAATATATATTTAATTACCACAAAAAACAACAATTTTAGTATACCAATTAGCGTGGAAAATAATATTAAAGCAATAAATTTTAATATTTTACCTACACCAATTAAACTAGGAATAAGGATGATGTTCATTACATACTAACAACATATAAATATTCAAGTTTAAGAAGTCTTCTTTATACTTTTACAGGAATCACTCTCAAATAAACAAATTATTGTTGGAGAAAAACAAAAATAAACTATTGGTCCGCAATTTCGCGAACAACCCACGCACTACTACACATTATACTGGAGCATCTATTCAAAATCATTTTTTCTTTTTTTTCCCGTCGAATTATTATTTTTATGGAATAAATTTATTATCCAGCACAATGTATTGTCTACAATGGCTCATACCGGTTCTATTAATACCAAAACACTGGATCCATCCCATGTTCCTCGTGGAGCAGGCCCTATTCATGTGGTTTTATATTATTGGCTTTTTCTTCGAGAGAAGGTAATATTTCTTAATTGCATTTAAATTAAACTTTGGAATATTTGACAATCTTTAATAGTTTACTGAACATTAACCAGCTTCTTTTTACATATTTTGATTAAAATTGTTGTCTTTATTATACAGGAGACTGTGCCTAATACTTCAAAAGTCTAGAATGACCATTTTCTCTACTAGACTAGGATATATTTATTTGAAAACTAGTGTCATTTGTTCAATTGAACGTTTCGAACGACTTGGTTCAAAACAGTAAATAGATACAATTAGGTTCTCAGTGGATAATTTATTTGACTTTTCGTTTGTTATAGATTACACACTCTGCACGCCTGCTGCAATTTACTATTTTCTCTTATTTAAAGCTTTATGAACAATATTATTATGTTTTGATTTTACAGGTGTCGTCTTTTACTACGGAAAAATCACATTTTATTAAGAGATTGTGGGAATTTTAACAGAGCTTTTGGTTTGTGTATCCTCAATGGAATAAAAACTTCTGGCGTGTCTAATTATAAGAGTCATAAAACTAATCTCAATTAAGGTAGCCATTAAACATAGGTTTTTGTCGTAAAAATTGTTCTCTGATAGTTTTTAATTTCACCTAGGGTCTAAATTAAGGATTCCCTGACTAATTTCTGGTAACATTCCATAAAATATAATTCGTAACTTATACGTCAACATTTAAAACACCACTCATTATTGAAAACCTTTTAATGTGGACTTTTACAATAATTTTAAATCGAAAATATATAAAAGACACTATCAAATTCCCAAAAATTTACAAATTTCAGGCCTTGTCACATCTGTTCGGGCATATTCTTCCTCGCTCTTGCATTGCTCTGCTATTCGGATCCCGACAGTTGCATATTCTGGCCGACTTGCAACAAAAAACTCAACGGCGAAGTTTGCACGTACGTCTTCAACGAGCGGATGCGCAATTGATATCTCAAACCAAGTGCTTCTTAAATTTTTCGTTTTCCAACCGGTTATTCCAACTCCTTTCTAGTTTCTGTGATATATACGGGAAAAATTGTTTCGATAATAATCCTCGACATTCATTCTAATAACAATATTAATAACAAAACATGTCCATATAACAGAAATAACAATAACAACAATAACAAGGCTCAGCAAAATAGCGACTTGAACAATTCATTTCGAGATTCGTGCGTCCACGTGACCACCGTCGGTTTTGCCGGATAAAAGTTGATCAATTTCGCAATCGGCTCATATTTTAATTGGCGGTCTTTGGATGATAACTTGGACACGTCTCTCTTCTTCTTATTATTAAACAAGGCTTGCAGTTCGATATAGTTCCTCGTCATGTCCTCTCCACTCTGCGATTGTGCGTTATTCGAACGCGAGTCGATCATTTGACGCAGCAGGACATGGTAGAAATCGGCATCATCAAACAGCTCATTGTCAATCTCGTTTGCCGATTCTTTTTCTTCTCCGAGTCGCGGCGGAACCGAACGTCGTGTCCGAACTTTTTTCAGTAATTTCGGCTCATCGTTGACGATCTAAATTATTATTATTATTAAAGTATAACGGCACGGCAAACCTTTGAGATTTGTGACAGGATGCTGCCTTTCTCGAAAACGCTAAAATCTGCATGATTCGATGATTTTTTGCTCAACAGCTTTGTCCTATTGTACCATTTCGTTATGGTCTTCGACCTTAAAACCATTCAAATTATTTGTTAGAAAGGTTGATGAGGGGATAACAGAGGATAGAAAAGTGTTATTCTTTCAAGGTATTATTCAAGAATCTGACACGGTTGGGGTCCTTAAGTGTTTTTTACGTTATTAATATTGATAAAAAATAAATGTAAAGTTTAATAATATATTATCGAAATCTAAGAAATTGACAATTTCCAATTTTCATAAAAAATAAAAGTAATAAATCTGATTTGATCTAGAAATTTTGAAGAAATATAATGAAAAACAGAGAAATTATTAACATAAATTGAATATTTGTTTCATGATCTCTTTAAGACCATTGATAATAACTCAAAAATGATCAAATTAACCTTTCAATTTCTTAGATTTTGATAATAGAACCATTATACGTGGCCATTTCAGATTGCATTTGGGGTTCTTAAACTTAAAATTTATGTGGTACTCTTTTATTCGTTGCACGCCAAATTGAAATAATGACTTTTTATTTTACGCTTGAATTGCAACTTTCACGTGTACTTTACAAAAATGTTGAATATCCCAGTTTGTCAGTTTTTTCTTAAACTCTCTAAAAAATACGATACTCTTATCAAAATATTAGACTGGAGTACGTTTTCTGAACTTGTTTTATTAGCGTTAAAGTTGGCGTGTTCGTTGTAATTATAGTAGACTAAAAAACACTACGTAAGAATCATTAGACAAGGAACACACTCTCGAGATAATTTTAATACATTTATATTTAAGAAAAATAAACATTATACAAGTTCTCGCTAAGAGCCAAATTTTCAAAATTAAATCAATGCATTTTTCTAATCAATTTTATGCCAATGAGAAACTAAACATAAAAATAACAAAAATCCACTCACCTAAAATCATCAAACTTTTCATCTGTTGATTTCAAAAACTTTCCAAGGGTTTCAATTCCCATTCCCTTGTTCTTCATTTTCATTTCTTGATCCTCGTCTTCATCTTCTTCTTCATCATCAATATCTTCGTCATCCTTTCCGTCCAGGAATTCATCGTCACTAGGAATTTCTTCATCATCTTCATCCTCGTCGTTGCCTTTCTTGGTTTTGTCAGTTATAAGTTGACATGCTTCCTTCATTAACAATCTCAATTTTGACATATTCTCAAGTGCTGAAATGTTGGTTTTTATGTCCAGTGTGATATATATTATTAATAACCATTTTGTAATTGATTTTTACTTTCGTCGCTAGCCGAATCAAGAAATTTTTTTCTAGCTTCACCCCTTGGCAATTGATTGGCACTGTTTAACAGTGAATGCATGCGGATATTGGCGTGCATTAAACTGTCCCATAACTTTCTTTGATTTTGAATGCATTGTGCTAAATAGGGGATACGGTGAAATTTGTGAATAATTCTATAAACCTTTGTCTGTGTTCGTTTCTTCCGTGGGAATTGGTATTTTCATCATAGCTGATCGCTCAGCGCTCTCCTCTTCGTCTTCCATTGCTGCTTCTTCGTCTTCATCTTCTTCATCCATCTCCTCATTTTCATCTTCATCATCAACTTTTTGGGCACTCGAACTCATTTTTTCATCTTCTTCCAGCATATCAACATCCTGCTCTTCGTCCTCCATTTCCTCTTCATCCTCATCCTCTTCCGAATCGTCTTCAATATCATCACCAGCTGTGAGACCAGTCATTTCATTTGAATCAGAGAACATGTCTTTACGATCGACCTGAAACCACCATCATTTTGCTTACAAATAAAAATATCAGCAAACTTTCTTTCCAGCGTATTTCCCTTCTTCAAAATTTAGTTGTGCAAACTTTGCGCGTGCTTTGCTAGCCGACATGCCAACCTTCTTGGCCGAAGTACCTGAAATTGGGAATTATGAGAAATTCAAGCTCAAATTTCGAACCGTCAAGATCGTCATCGTCTTCAATATCGGGTAATTGTGATGCTGGTTTTGTTAGTTTTTCGATATCGTCGAGGAGGCCCATCTGAATCAAGCTATTTAATAACATTCTAGATATTGTAATTGAAAATTTTATTCAAAAAAAAATTAAAAGTCTTGTATTAAGATTTAAAGGTAAATAGTCTAAGCATATTAATAAAATTGGGTGGATAAAGTTCAAAAAGTTAAAATATTGCGAAAAATAAAATAAAATTGGGAGAAACACGCCAATGCACTAGTTTTGCGTCAGTAAATAATGTGTTGGGTGAAGTTGCGGATTGAACGATTTAATTTCAGGAGGCAATTTGAATATAAATTAATGGTTTAATGATTAAGGAAATAAAATTTAATATCTACGTTGAGCTGACCCAATTTATTATACGGTCTACGTGATTGATAATGAAACGTTATAACATTGTTAACGCGTTAGGGATCAGTTTTGCGCAATAAAAACCACACACACACAATTTGCATGCTGGTTTAAAACTACTTAACTCAAAAAAACATGAAATAATAAATGATCCACTTAATCCTTTTTCTAGTTATTGTTTTTCTGATGAATCTGATGGGTATTAAAGGCATTATTTAACACAAATGTTACTTTATTTTTCGAAAAAATGTTCCCAATACAATTAAAGGTTTGGTTTTTGAGCAGAATTTCATTTCAATTCCAGTAACTCATTACATTTTAATTTGTTGGATTTTAAGAAAATTGGATATTTTATTTTTATAATAATTCACAGCCAGAGCGCAATAATCACGGATTACACAAAAAATGCATTTAACTACAAACTACAGTAACACAATTTTCAAAAAGTGATACTGTAGTTTGTAGTAAACAATTTATTTTTTGAAAAAATACGATTTTACGTGAATTTCGAAATATAATTTTTATAGAAGTAGCGAAACTAAGTGCTAAAGATACCTATGCTAATTGTTTAAAATTAAAGTATAGTATATATCAATTATGGCCAACTATCTTTGTAAAATGCAACTGAACGTTTTTTTCCCTAATAGATTTTATAAATTGAATGGAATCCATGATTAATTCATACATTTATATTTGGTCACTAAATGTACTTGAAAATCGAAATTGATAGACAATAAAATGTATTTTCCCCATTAGAATAATTGTTTTTTTTAAACGCTTCCCTCCGAGAAAATTTGTCGTCTCCGGCTTGAATGAAAAAAAAATGGATGTTTGAAAAAACACATCAAAGTGCAGAATATTGAATTTCAGGATGTCAATTACAATTTTGTTATTATTTCTTTTGTTACTACATTTTTGTTTATAGAAATCTATCTCATTCACAAACAATTTCTTTAATTTGCAACCGAGGAATGTTGCTGGTATTTCTAGGCCACGTCGTTTCTTCTAAAACAGCTGAGCGATATCATTGATCCAACTAGCAAAACATTCATTAATGATATACAAACAAAGAATCAGCAAGATTAATTTTCTTTGGAAGAGATAATTTTTATTTAAAATTCCTAGGCCATATGTTTCTTCAATCTTTAGATGGTCGACATTGATAAAATACTGATATCGACTAGTAAATCCACATTAGTGTTTACCAACATGTACGAAGATTACTGCAATATGGAAGAGAAAATCGCGTTTAAAATTTCTAGGCCATGCCGTTTCTCAGCCATTAGCTTACGGATTTTGATAAAATTTCAAAATAAGCTAGGAAACAATTCAATAATTATAAACATAACGCGAGTTGAGTGTGATTACTGTAATATGGAAGAGAAAATCGCATTTCAAATTTCTAGGCCATTCCGTTTCTCAGCCATTAGCTTACGGATATTAATGAAATTTCAAAATAAGCTAGGAAACAGTTCAATAATTAGAAGCACTGCACTGCCACGAAGTATGCAGCATGTTGCAAAAGTTCACGCACAAATTGAATTTAAAAAAAATGAAAACACACCCTTTTTTTACTTTTTTTTTTTGGTTCTAAAACATTTTGAGGAGCCTAAAACAAACTTAATACAATTAATAAATTATTATAAACGATTCTAAGCAAGAAAGTACATCAAATTTTATAAAGATACGCTGTAATTAAAAAAAGTTTAAATAATGGAAATTAATAAATGAAGGGCGTGTTTTCATTTTTTAAAAATTCAATTGTTGCGTGAACTTTTGTAACATGCTGCATACTTCGTGGCAGTGCAGTGTAGAAGCATAACGAAAATTGCGTGTGATTACTGTAATATGGAAGAGAAAATCGAATTTAAAATTTCTAGGCCATGCAGTTTCTCAGCCATTAGCTTACGGATATTAATGAAATTTCAAAATAAGCTAGGAAACAATTCAATAATTATAAGCATAACGAAAATTGCGTGTGATTACTGTAATATGGAAGAGAAAATCGTATTTAAAATTTCTAGGCCATGCCGTTTCTCAGCCATTAGTCTACCCATTTTGATAAAACTTTAATATTATAAATCATTCAATAATTAATAGAAAGTACATTTATTATAAATATACTGAGAAAATTGATTTTATTCTATTCAAGACGGCTAGAAATTTGGCACGATACCTGAGCAAGACAAACTAAGGTAATAAAAGCGGGCAAACTATGGCAATTATTCGTTCCCAATTATTTTTGGTACGAAATGTTTATATTACAATTTATAAATTCTCGTTACTTTATGACGAAACCGACGATTTAATCGGTAATTGGAAATATTTAAGTAATAATAGCTAATTTTCAATAAAGCCTGAATAAATAAGAAAAAAAAATTTTATTTGAATTTAATTTCCATAAATTCGCATATAAATTCGATCGTCAAACCTTATTATTATTATATTCAGAAAGAAATGTGAAAGAATATGATTATAGCTTATTCTAGTGGAAAATGATGTATATAAAATATAACAAAATATGCCAGTCATCATTTTATTCTCACAAATCAAATTCCTACATACTTATTGTTCTTAAACAAATTCCTTATTTTGAACAAAACAATTTTGATCATAATGAATCCTAAGTTTATGGGATTCATAATCTCAGCTGAGCTATATTCAATTAACTCCTTGGTTACTTGGTTGGTCCGTATCACACCATGAAGCCTGCGGATCATTTCTATCCAAACCAGTCGCTAATCTATTATATTTAGAGATAATTTTCGAATTAATAAAAACCGGAAATATTTGTGTGCGCACGTTTAAAATATTATAATATTTCCTGTGAGCTTTCATTTTGTTTTGAATCTTTAAAATTAAATATTACTATTTTTTAATTGCAATAGTTATTTACAACTTTCGTAAAAAAAATACTTTTTACACAAGTAAAAGTCTTTCTGGGATTTAAATAATTATCTAATTACAATATTTACTATCATCTATCAGTGATTTCTGATGAAAATTATACAAAATGCAAAACGTTCATTTATTTAAGAAATTCCACTTAACAATTATAAATGAAAACGACCGTAAATTTAACGCACTTAAGAGAAAAAAGAGATTAAAATTCGGATATAAAAAATGTCAGGCCGTGAAAGGTTTTTTTCTTCTTTTTCTTCTTCTTCTTCTTCTTTCAATGATACTGTATTTTGATTAAATTTTTCATAAAATAGGTTTTCTACTTTTTTAAAATTTTACTTTTATGTTTAGCTATTGTCCTTTTCAGAGATCGCTGCCTAATGGAAGAGTAAAAAAAATTAGGATGGAATGAGGTTCTCATTTGAACGGCCATTCTTTTCTACGAAATTATGGGCAGCACAGAGAAATTGAGGAAAAAGTTGCTTGTGGCCGTGTGGCCGCCTATCATTTTCTCTTCTTTTATTGCTCTTCCATTAGGCACCCTCTCTGAAAAGAGTGTCCGTAAATAACAATAAATGCGCTGAGTCGAACTGTGGCGGTGTTTACGTACTGTCGTAAAATAAAATGATTGCTTGTTAAAAATGTTCGCTTGTTTATGTCAATAATAAACAAGCGAACATTTTATTTTACGACAATACATAAACACCTCCACTGTTCGACTCAGCGCATTTATTGTTATTTACGGACACTCCTCTGAAAATGAAAATTTGAATTGAATGTTCTGGCGGCAGTTTTGCACGTGTTTTGATAACAATTTCGTGCAAAACACAGTCACGCCACCGTCAAGCGCAAAGTGCAGAGCCACCACTCTGCCACAAACGACTTTTTGGTGTATTCCTCTTCAAAAAAGCATTCAATTACCCGTTTAACTAGGAACCTAAAAAATAAAAATAATAATAAATATGCCAGAGGAAGGAAAATTTTGAAATAAAACTAGAATATATTTTCTTCACGTTCTCATTGAGACCATTGAATTCATTTAATTAACAATTTCTTATGAACTGATAATATCTACAGTCCGTTTCAATATCTTAGGTTCACTTGATTCTTTCACACTATTGAGTTATTCAATAATAAGAGTTACAGTGTTTTATAGAGCTTAAAAAAAATACATCACTTAGGTAAGTTTAAAAAAAAATAATGTGTTATGAGGATAAATGTCGTCAAAAACATGAACATTGCGCCGTTTCAATATCTTAGGTTCACCCGGGGTTTTTTCAAATGTTTGGTGTTTTTTTGGCGTGAAAATTTTGGATATGAGTGCAAGTGATAATGACTAAATCTACATCAAGTCATCTGCTGATTGCTGGAAATCAGCTGCTCAAACCATGCCGCGTGGAGCACATTTGTCATAAGTTGAGCAAGGTCAAATAACGGCTCTCAAACAAGCTGTTCACTCGAATACGGGCATCGCGCGGCAATTAAACAGATCTCCGGACTGCATCAACCAGTTTCTACGCAATCCGAGACACTACGATCAACGTAAAGCTCCACGCCGACGTCCAATAAAACCAGGCAGACGTCCAAATCAACAAATTCTGTGTCAGAATTTGTTGATATCATTGAAAGTTCATCCTTACAGTGACAAAGTCCAGGCTAACAGTATTTGATCCACAAAATGATACCCAGACCATAACAATGCCACCTCCGAAGTTCCGTGGCGACATTGTTCTGCGCTCTTTTCTCAGACCATGCAAATAGTAGCTTTATCCATCAGGGCCATCCGAATTATTTTTTTAAATTTTAGAACACCACCTTAAACATTTTTATTTAAAAATTTTCCGTATTTAAAGATTTTTAAAGGTTTTCCAATCCGTGGCCGTATTCAATCGAGCGAATTCCAACCTCTTCTGTTTGTGTTGGGCTGTAAGCATTGTTGCAGACATCATTTTCGAATATTTCAACGTAGCCGTGTTTCGTAGGACTCGCCATGTCATGGTCTTGCTTGTCAATAGTCCTTGGTCATTCCTCAGCTGATTTACGGTCAGGGAGCTGCTCGAAGCCACTCTAACAGCTGTCGTTCATTAAGAATTGGACGTCGGCCTGGAGTTTTACGTTGATCGTAGTGTTTCGGATTGCGTAGAAACTGGTTGATGCAGTCCGGAGATCTGTTTAATTGTTTAAAATTAAAAAATATATCGCCAAAATATTCGATTGGAGCACCTTTACAGAGGTTTAGCATAAGACAGAATTATTCGAGATTAGATATATCTAATCAACTATTTATTATTTTATTATTCACAAACTTCGTATCATTATTGTTTCTAACTTCCCCTTTAATTATAGAGTAATATCTATTTCGTTTTTTTTTTTAAATTAAAGAATCGAATCTTTCAAGATTTTGCATTTTAAAGCAATAAGAATTTCAATTATAGAAGGTTTCTCAACCTACACAGAATCATCAATCAATATTCTTTTCCTTTTTTCACATCAATAACTTCATTTCAGAGAGCTGCACTTCTTGCCATTCTTCTTCTTGTTATTGTTGTTTTTTTTTAGTTATTTCTAAGTTATTGTTGTTGTTTGCCACCCCTAAAACCCCCTTCCTCTATGCTCGCAACTTGTGCTCGCGCAGACAAAGAATTCCATCCATCTATGGCGGCTCTTCTCGTTTTTTTGTTGTTGTTGTTCTACTTCTTCTTCTTCTTCTTCTTTTTGTCGGATATTTCATTTTTTAAGCAGAGAAGAGGTGGAGCGCATCGATTCGCCTCATTTTCCGTCTCTGCTCATTTCACATCTCCCCTTTTGATTATTCAACTTGTCTCCCAGATTTAATAAATCCAATCTTAATCTTCTATATACTCTTTGAATTAAGACAATGGCCGGGTTCCTTATGAAACAAATGGTTGGCAATCAATTGAATGAAGTCACTGGCGGGCTTGGATTAAATGATAATAACGGCGAGAAGACGGAGACTGGCGAGGATCCTGAAGTAGCCGGATTTTGGCAAAATTGGCTCAGTTAATTGCGATTGCAGGTGATCGCGGCGAGACTCGAGCAGGAAGAGCGACGCAAGGAGAAGCATCGCAAGATGGAAGCAGAGCGCGAGAAGATGCGGCAAGGCATCCGTGATAAGTATAGGTAGGTTCGATCGATATTCCGTGGAAATTGCTCTTTTTCTGCTCAGTATTAAGAAGAAGGAAGAGAATCCTGAAATGGATTTCACCGAGGGACGCATTGGAGGACCAAGGAAGACGCCAGAGGTGATTAAAGAGCACAGAGAAACAATACAAACTTTTATAGGAAATTGCTGCGGAAATGAACGCCGACGAGGATAGCATTATAGGCCAACTGGGATTGACAGAACACGTAGAGAAGGCCAAAACCATGGCCACGGGCGCCTTCGAAACTGTTAAGGGTTTCTTACCCTTTGGAAAGTAGATTCGTCGCATGATTTGATTAATTATAATAATGATAATAATATTAATTCACTTTTAAATATTGTTTAGTTAACGATCTCGTTTTGTGGAGTATACACTTTGCATTATTTATTATTTATTAACAAATGTATAGATGTAATTCATTAATTCGATTATGTAAATAAACATCAGAGTTTTATTGCTTTATTAGTCTCTTCTTATTCACATTCATGTGAATATGAGAAACACGAAAATATAATAATAATAAAAATAAATAATTATAATTGGAGGCCGTGGAAGAGAGAAAGATCTGAAGATCTTCGGCCAAGTCTGCTGTTAGTTAACAAAATTATAATATCTTGTATTGAAATAAGAATGATTTAAATACAAATTAATTATGACAAATGACTGCCCAGGTCATCACGTTTGGGAAGGGTATAATATATTATACCCTTATATATAATATTAATAAAATATCTGTGACACTTTTGAAGATGCAGAGTGTAACAGTGATCAAGTGCTCACCACGACAGATTCAATCCAAAAGAATCAAAATAATAAATATTTTCTTTATTCTTGGAGTTTGAACCCAATGAGTTCCTTTATTATTAGAAGAGTCATACCAACTTCTTTTTCTGCAATTCCTTCACTCGGGAAAGTGTCTCGCATGAAAACACCACGGAAATTCTTGATCTTTAGTGTGTCTAGTTCTAAGAGATCATAATTTGTGTGAAAAGCTAATTTAATAGCAATAAAAACATTGAAAAGTCTCAAAAATTTTAAAGTGGCAAAAATGGGTAAGCGCCTTGGTCATCTTTTTCAAAAATGACACATTTTGCGGCTAATAACAATAAAATGTCAAATTATATGAAAATAATAGGCTTTAATTAGTAATACACGTTTAAATATTGAAAAAATTTCAGTGCGATTTGGCGTGAATTAAGTTTGATTTTCAATGAAAAAATATTTTTAAAATGTTGAAAATTTGCAAAAAAATCACATTTGGGCAAAAAAGGTGCGCCAGCGTCAACCTTTTATATACTCCTTAAAATATTGCTAGAATGTTTCCTTTATTTAAATATAGGTTTTAAAAAAGCAGAATAGAAAAAAAAAATTTTATTAATTTTGACATCAACCTACAGTATCATTTATATAATATTACTGAAACGTTTCAGCTGAAACTGAATGGTATTTCGTTTCTTCCCTGGTAATATTGCTCTTATAGCCCATAACAATAACGTATGTTCAATTAATATTCTTTATATTTGAAATATAGAAATCATAGTTAAAAAATTTGTTACTGTCACACACCAAATCGAAATTTAAATTTTACAATAGTTCATTGTTCATCATTAATATCCACGTGGAAATTAAAATCAAATTTTCATGCGCTTACAATTTTTTTCTTAAACTATTTAGTAACCTTAAAATCTTTACAAGATTTTATGCTAAAAGGACTTTATGTGTTCTCATTTTTATTATTCCAATTGACGTTCTGTCATATTTACAACCATGTTCCTTTAAACGTTACTGTAGATTGATGTCAACTTTCATAAAATGTTTTTTCCATTTTACTTTTTTAAAACCTAAATTTGAATAAAGGAAACATTCTAGAAAATTTGCTTTACATCATTTAACATCTTTTTTCACGTAAATGTTGTTTTAATCAAATAATCTTAAACAAGTTCGTTAAATTGTTTTTTATTTTTCTGTTTAATTTTCAGCGCGTAAATTTGTCTTTAAAATCGATAGCCAATTATCTCCACTATTTATTTTTAGAATATTTATTTTTATGATAAATAAATCTAATTTTAGCATGAGGTGGCTGTCACTAACTATTCTTCTAATCTTCATTAAACTAACATTCACGTCAGCCGGCTTGGAGACAGACGAGGATAATCAAGAATTGAATCATCCGATTTTCAGCGAATTTCGCTCAAGAGTATTGATAAAATATATAAACGAATCATATGTATATTGTATTCTTAAGGGTGCTTCTGTTGAAATATTTGGGAAGACGGTGCATATTCCCGAATGGTTGAATGTTATTATCAACGAGTTCAAGGTGCTTGGTCATTCAATGGTTGCATCATTCACTGGGGAATCGGTAATCGTTTTGCTTAATACTTTTGATTTCGATTTTCAGTCACGTAGACATTTTAAGTTATAACTCACCTCAGGGATTGTGTTAAAAAATGAATGTTGAGGAATAATATACTGGGAACAGAATTCCGCCAATGATTCTGATCCCATTTTTTAGTAGACGTGTTTTTTTCTGTCAAAGCCTGTCTGTCGGTATAAAGACTTGAATGTTACAATTAAGCATAACAAATATTTAAAGATTACAATTTATAGATAACAACGCGGCACAAAATTGGACGGCACAGGAAACCTGGAAACTTTCTCAATCGTCTGAAACGTGACGAAACAGCTCGTATTCGATTGGTCATCTATTGCAATATTCTACTAATTATTATTGTCTACCTCATCGTCACACTGAATTTGGTTTGTATTTTTCTTTCTAATTAGAGACGTAAAGTATAGTGGATGTAATCCAAATGAAAATTGATATTTTGCATTGTACTCTCATTTTGAAAAATTGTTCATATAATAATGGAGAAGAAATAATTGGTGATCCACAAGGGATCCAAGTTCACATCGATATATTAGGAAAAGAATGCACATAGATAGGAAGTCATAATGTTTATTAATACTTACTTAGGAGTAAGTATCCTATTTACAATCTTATGAAAACGGACCCCTTTTTTATAATTGAATATATAGTTTTTTCGTGGAGCTCACAGTTTAAGAAGTTTTAATTAACATTATTTCTAAAATTTCAACAGATCATTATAGTTTTACGTAAATATTAAACATAAAAATAGGGTATATTATTATCAATCTATGTACAAAAATCGCCAGAAGTAAATTATATTGTATGCACTACTAATCGCAACTTTCACAAATCAATAGTTTTCAGAGAAAATAATTATTTAAATTTTCTTTTACAGATCCTTATTTCGCTGAAGGAAAGTAGAGAAGAACGGCGAAATCGGAAACGTTTCAGCTCACATGCGGCATTTGAGAGCCCTGATTATAACATTCCATTGGCGAGCATTGCAACCAGAGAAGCCAGGGAAACCACAATCGAAAATCCAGGTTCCAATTCGATAAAGTTTTCATTATAATTTTGAAAATGTTTAGATTTTGTTGAAATGGCACGAGATGCGCTTGACTCGCAGGAATCGGAACCTGTTGAAATTGTAGAAGCTGATGTTGTAAATGAGGAGATTAATGATTTGTGCATGGACAGATCAAGTGAACGTGAATGATTTTATTTTAATGCTATACTAACATTATTATTATATTGCATGATTTTGTATAAATATTGACGCTTTTTTCCTTTGTTTATTATTCTGCCTATTTATTGTTTTTGACATATAATTAGAACTATAATTATCTTAAAAAGTAATTTAATCTTGTTTGATATGATTGTTTATAGAATGAGGACAATATTAATATTAACACTAATGTTGCCGTTAACAATTGGCGGTTATAACATCTTCGACTCTACAAAGAGTAAGAAATTGTTGATGGCGAATATCCGTTTGTTGTTTAATTTCAGGACCATTATTGACATTTCTTGTTGGTAATGGAAATATTCCGAGATGTTTATCGAATTGCACGCTTAAGATAAGAGAGGAGATGATGAAATTTGTTAGCGGGAATATTAAAAATGACTCGTTTGATCGTGTTTGCAGGTAAATTGTTTTAGGGAGCACGCCAAATGCAAATTTACAATATTTTGACAGAATGAATTCAACGTGAATAGAATCTAGATTTCAACGTGAATATTCTTATAGAACTAACCTTTTAATGCGCGCACTCCACTGCCACGATTAATGCGTATCTTGCAAAAACGTGTGGACAAATTGCCAAACCGCGCCCTTCTCCTTTTAGTTAAATTCTTTGCTTTTTTAAGAATTTTAAAAACGTTTTTGAATCTTAAAACCAATTAATAAACCATTAATCAATTATTCTTAAATATTCTAAAAACAAATTAAATCAAATTCGAGGAAGTTATGATTCTAAAAATATAAAGAATTTAACTAATAACTGAAGGGTGTGGTTTTGCAATTAGTCCACACTTTCTTTGCAAATTGCACAGCTGTCGAGGCACTGGAGTGTGCGCGGCAAATGAATTGGTAAAAACAGGAGCCCAAAAATGCCATTTAAACCTTAAATACTGTAAAAAATTTAAGCGCCAGAGATATTTCAAGACACACATGCAATATTGATGTAAAAATTAATTGTTAACTTGTACGTAGACATTAATAAAATGCGTTTAAATATGGGAAAATCGTCATTTTCATTTGGCGTGTTAATGTATATCAATAAAATATAAAAATAAAAAATAAATTATAGTCGTCGCCAAATTCGATTACCGCCGCAAAGTGTGGCGCACTTTTTTAAATATTATTATTTCATTTAATTTTTATGATTTGTATTATTTTCCACATTTATTCCACGATGGAAACAACATCTAAAACATATTCTTCAATTTATTTAAGCAAAAACAGTATAGAACGAGCTTAAACAAGAAAATAATCATGAAAATTAAATTGAAAAATAATATTTAAAAAGTGCGCCACACTTTGCGGCGGTAATCGCATTTGGCGACGACTATATATATCAGAAACTTTCTAGACCATCAAATTTTACCGTTTCAATTTATATGGACGGCTTAAACACATCTCGGCTGAAACTTTTCAGTTGAGGTTTGATTGTTACATTAAATTAAAGATAATAAAAACGATAGCCTTAAGAAAACAAACTCACCCAAACCTAGTCAAAATTGAAAATAACAATTTTTAAGTATTAACATTAAAAAATGAGAATTTAATTTCAAATAGATTAAGATATAGCTTAACATATACTTTAAAATTTAGCAATTGTAACCAATGAAATTAATTTCAGAGTTTACAATGCAACAACGAATTGCTTATCTAGCAGCTGTCAATTATATGAAACCGTCTTCAAGTATGTGACGACAACAAATCCAACACAAAAACAGTTCCACGCTTCAGAAAACTACTCAAAGGATTCGAGTGGGCTTGCGGGCATGAGGGTCAACAAGCGCTGAAGCGCGTCTCGATGTGCATGTGGAAATTGATTGGTGAAGCTCGACAAGAGCAAAGTTGTGGCGCAACGTTTGAAGCGTGTCCGATTTTGAATGCACCGTTGTTTGCAGAATGCGAGAAGAAGTGCAACCTGTTGGCGACGAGTTTATTCGAAGCGCCGTTGAATGGAACGCTTGTGAACACGCTGATGGGACGTTTGAGCAACTTTTGCCGACCACTTGAATGTTATTTGAGCTGCACGAGGAAGCAGATGAACGATTATTGCCCGACGAGTGGGACGAGATTGATCGTTTGTTTTTTTTTTTTGCTCGTTTTTCTTGAAAATGTGTATGTGGGTATTATTGTAGAACCTGGTGACAAGCACGTTTTATGAGCTAGCAGACGAGCTGCAATACACAACGACTTATGAGAAAAAGGAAATATTGAAGGCGGTGCCGAATGATTGCAGAGTTTATCTGGATCTGAATAAGGTGGGTAGATAGAAGGAAAGTCAGTAGGACCAACGTTTGCATAAATTTGAATTGTGCCAACTAATTTTTTGTCTTTTCCGTATATTTTTATTTAAGACTTGACCTTGAAAGAAATCTAAAAAAGTACCTTTTATTGGCTACTACTTCTGCACACCATCTTAAACTGATGATTCGTTAATTTCAAAACGTATCCAACGAATTGTAATATTTTCAATTTCTTTAAATATAATTTAAAATAATTTTTATCAAAGTATTATCCTTTTCAGAGATCGGTGCCTAATTGAAGAGCAAAAAAATAAGAAAAAAAAATAATCGTCTCGTTTGGGCACGAAGGAGTTTTTCGTCTATTCCTCTTCAATGTGTGTTGCCTATTTTTTGAGACAACACACATCCCTGAGATTCCTAAGAGTGGCCGTCCATACGAGAACCTCATTTCATTCTTCTTTTTTTTGCTCTTTCAGTTGGCACCGATCTCTGAAAGGACAATATTTTTATTTTAATATTCCCTAAAAAATATTGAGGAAAAAATATCGAATCAAGTGGCGTGAAAAAAGAAATTTATGCCAATTCTTTAGAACAAGGACAAGATTAGGGAAACTGTACAATTTTAAGTCAAATTTTCTGGCACATTTGGTACTGGTGTGCATCAGAGATGGACGGAATGGCAGTTTTTGAATTTCGGAAACCGGAATTCAGAATCGAAAAGTGGCCATGATCCGGAATCCCGCCCGTATTTGGTGTTAACGTTCATATGAAAAGCGAATTTTAGAAATCCAGAATCCGGAATTTCGCCCATCTCGGGTGTGCATCATTGTGTATGACCGATTACGAATATATGAAACAATCCGAGATAATAAATTATAACAATTATTAACAATTATACATCACATACGGGAGCGGGTTCGGGAATGGGATTTATCGACTCCTCTGGTTCCTCTACCTCGCGTTTCCTCTTCCATCGTTGAGATCGGGATTTCAATTCGGAAAATGACTTGCGAGTAGACGGTGGCCTCTTTTTCAACATTCCAACGTGGCGTTTTAGTTGTCGCACTTGTTCTTCTAACGCGCTCTTATCGGATTTCAATTGTTCGACTTCCCCGCATAAATTATTAAAATGAAATTTCAGCACAGAATCAGATTTTCGTTGTTCATCTAATTCCGTTTGTAACATTTGGATCTTATTTAACAGTTTTCCCTTCTGATCCATTAAAATCTCAACATCTGTAATGCATTTTAGACTCGATCAATTGATTATATGGCTCATACCGTTAACTAATTTTCGATTGCATTGTACTAATTTAGTCTTTTCATAATTTTCGAATTGATCATCTATAAAAACGACGTTAAGTTTATATTAGAAAAATGATAATTTACAATCATTGGATGTGGTCGCCTCGAGCTTTTGAAAATGTAGCTCTTTGTCATCTGGTGGCGACTCCTAAATAAACTAACTGAAAATGGGAACTGTTATTTAAAGAAAATGTTTGAGTTTTAATTTGCTAAAGTCGATGCTTTCGCAACCGCGAATCGGTAAAAAATTCTCTCAGTCTAGTTCTCTTAAAGCACATAGGTTGGTGATTGTGACAGCAACGACTTCGATACAGGATAAAGTAAAGTTCATCAGTGTCTTTTTTAATTTAGGATTCTTCTCTACTCACTCGCCCATTTAAAACCTCTACGAATACAAATTTTCAACATTGTTATGAAAAATTTACAATAATTAGAACTATAGCGTATGTCAAAATATTTGACGACGCAATCACGCTGCAAATGCGGCATACTAATTAAAATTCATTTTCAAATCGATTATTTGAATAATTTTTAATTAATAAACGTTCAATATAAGCAATAACAATTAAAAAATGTCACAAAAATAAAATAAAATAATCGATTTGAAAATGAATTTTAATTAGTATGCCGTATTTGCAGCGTGATTGCGTCGTCAACTATTTTGAAATATTCTATTGTCGTGGTGTAGGTTGATGAAAAATTAGGGGTAAAGGAGCATACCGGAAAAAAAGATGGTCTCGCTTGGGCTGGTGTAGATTTAATTTGCAATTTGTTTATTATTTCGCTTTTTTTCATCACAATTTTGTTTTCTCTTACTAAATTGGTTGTTAAATCAACATAATAATTATTATAATAAAAATTTTAGGTATAATTTATTATATTTAGGATCGAAATAATAAACAAATTGCAAATTAAATCTACACCAGCCCAAGCGAGACCATCTTTGTTTGGGGTATGCTCCTTTACCCCTAATTTTTCATCAACCTACACCACGACAATATATTTAAAAAAAGTCATACATCTACTGAACTTTACGAAATTTGTATCAATGAGCAATACACTATTTTACGATTACCACCGCAAGAATTAATTTGATTTAATTCCTAAGCACGTCTAATGATCTTGTAAAAATGGGAGATCATAAAGGTGATATAACAAACTTTAGAAAGATGTTGACGTGCCAAGGTTAGCGATGAATATATACGTTGCGCCGAAATTTATTATCACGCCAAATGAAAATGTCGTTTTTGGCGATATTTAATTTTCTTGTTAATTAAAAATTACTTATCACGCGATTTTAGCATATTTTCTTAAAATCAATGTATAAATATACTATCGCACCTTTTGTGATATCCTGTTTCAAGATGTTTTGTTGGTGTGCATTAAATAGAAAATTAAAAGATATTTGCGGTGGCAATTAAAAGTGAAAACGAGTATACCTGTATTTCTTGTTTGATGTCTTCCTCAATAGTTGAAGACGACACCGAAGATGACATTGGGTCCATGGTGAAGGTTTAACACCTTTCTGGACGAATAGATAATATCTATAAAATCATGGAATAAAACGTGGTAGATTTGTAAGCGGAATATGGATGCACGCCACGCGAAAATGTCGGTTTCACGAAATTTAATCACGTTTAGCTTTCAATTGGAGAATTTTTTTCAGTTAATTATGGGTAGTTTAACTTGAACAATCCCAATAATATCAAATTCAAAGGGTAAATAAAAATTTAACATGTTAACATGCATGTTAAATTAGGTGTTTACTATAGCGGGTGACGTGATGGTATTGAACCGTAGCAACATACATTCAGTTTAAAAATGTCGTTGAGATGGATTAATATACACAAATTATAGTGTATTTCAAAATAGTTGACGACGCAATCACGCTGCAAATACGGCATACTAATTCAAAATCATTTACAAATCGATTATTTTATTGTATTTTTGTGACATTTTTAATTGTTATTGCTTATATTTCACGTTTATTAATTAAAAATTATTAAAATAATCGATTTGAAATGAATTTTAATTAGTATGCAGCATTTGCAGCGTGATTGCGTCGTCAACTATTTTGAAATACACTATAGAAAGAATCTTGAAACGACTATAAAAATTATGGGAAATAATATATGGAGACTATCAAGTGTTCACGACCATTGTGAACATCCAACATTAAAATGCACATATTTTTCTTAAAAAATTTAAGTTCTAAAAGAAATTGTAAAAGAAAATATTTGACTTGAAATGGAGCTTCTGTTTTTACTATTTTGTTTTGTTCAATTAATGTTTCCTGAATTTTTAACAAGTCTATGCAATTACAGTCATTAAAACTGTCAAATATATATATTAATATGACGATGCCTTTGTGTTTGTGTGTTTTTTTAATATCTAAAGCTTAATTCATATAAATTTTATGAAAAATAAAAGAGAATTCATTTACAGATAAACAAATTTCAATATGATAAAGTTTTCATTCGCGACTTTATTTCCATGTACACTTTCAATAATCAGAAGACGTCTTTGAATGTTGGGAGAGAATTGAATCGAATTGTCGATAAGGTTGAATTTTGAACAAAAACGTGAAATAATTTGATTATTTGTTAGTTGGTCATGAACCGAGATGACGTGAATGAGAAGAAGCCGAAGACGTGGGACGCGCAGAGTATTTTGATTGTGTCTGGAATGGGTATTGTCATGCTGGTGACGATCGTTGGATTAATTTTGTCGATTTGGTGGTATGAATTTAGACATTTTAAACGATGAAATAAAAGGTTTTAGGTGTTTGAATACCAAGCAGGAGACGGGAAACATAAGAATCCAATCAAATGGTTTGTCAGTGGACCATTTCTTGGAACCGAATATTATAATGAAAATAAAAGCGAGGAATGATATAATCGAAGAGCATAATAACATTCCGGGCTTCATGCAAGTCAGAATACCGCGCAATGGTAATCAGTTTGCGATGGATGGTAACGTGACGGAGCAGTGAATGATTGAGATGTGTATCGTTGCAGAAGAGCAGACGACAGTGATGGTACCACGCTGGAACAGGAGAAGGACACTCTCGGTGCCATTGGAGCCAAGAAGGACTCGCTTTGAATCGACCACGTCGGATAAAGGAACTGTCGACTCGCAGATTTTAAGCTCTTTTGAAGAATTTCATGAATAGTTTTTTTTTAATTAATTTTATTGAGGAGCAGGATTTTTTTGGTGAATTTTTTTGTTTGTTATAATGCCCCGTTTTTTAAGACATTTGTAGATAATGGAGACTTGTGTGATGAGAAGTTTAAGCGAATAAATAGTGTTGTTTTTAAATGTCGCTAAGAAGTATTTAGGGCTGATCGTCCAAAAGGAGTACATGAAACATGTCACGATATTTCTTCCACGGCCATGATTTTTTTTTTCAATTTTTGTTTTAGGCATATTATTGTTCCTTGATATTATTCTTTATTTATAATTGTGAATTGTCTTATATTTTTGAAATTGAATGTTATAATATTTTCGAATATTTTTTCTTTATATGTTGATTATTGGATTTATTGGAAAATGGAAGAGAATTTGACCGCGAATTGCGAATTTCTGCCTTATTATTTTTTAAAAATTCTATATTCAACCTAGATGGCGGATAAAGGAGCCGGCGATGCGGTTGATGAAAAATCAAAATTCGCAATACCATCATGGGCTGTAGTCCCGCCACCAGGATCACATCTGGATGTTTATAAAGGTCCGCAATTGATTCAGGTTTGATTTGAATTTCGAATTGACTATATAACCACACTCATTGCAGAAACTGATGATTGATGACAAGAAGTCGTACTATTTTGGCAGAAATAACAAGCAGGTGGATTTCACTGTGGAGCATGCGTCGTGCTCAAGGGTTCATTGTCTTTTACTATACCATGGATTATTGAAACGTTTTGCGTTGGTTGATATGGAGAGCAGTAGGGTATTTGTTATATAGGATGGTTGTTAATTATTTGTGTAAAGGTCATGGAACGCACATTGGAAATATTCGGTTGAATCCGCTGGAGATTGTTTTCATCGACGTCGGGAAACAATTCCACTTGGGAGCTTCTACGCGTAGGTATGCGGTGCGGTTAAAATCCGATGAGCCGGTGGAAGATGATCCGGTAGTGATTGCGTCAGATCAACAATTAGAGGTTATTTATGTTTTCATTTCTTAATTTTTGTTTGTTTTTTCAGCATTTAACTGAGTATAATACTGCACAAAATCGCCGAATACCACAATTGCCGATATCTGTCGAAGAAGCGCGCAGGAAAAAGAGGCCCAGGGGAAATGTAGCATTTATTGAAGAGGAAGAGATTATTAATCCAGGTATTGATTTTGTTTTGTAATGAGGAATTAATTATTGTTATATTTTGAAGAAGACGTAGACCCGAGTGTCGGCCGATTCCGAAATCTCGTGACGACAGCCGTTATAACCACGAATCCAACGAAGAGGCCTTCTGAACCCCAGAAGGGACGATTTGAACCACCAAAGAAGGTTAATTCATAGCCCTATATTAGAATTATCTCGACATTTTCAGATTGTTCGACCCGGTCGCGAAAGTCTCAGTGCACCGCTTTCTTCAACTTTTGGACCGGTGTCGATCAACGCCGCGCCAGATCTCGACTTGTACGGGAAAACTATACCACAACCAGGAAACCACCAATACGGTAACAGTTTTCAAATTAATTTACTATTGGATTATTTTGTTTAGTCGCTGTTACACAAGAAGACGACCAAAACGATCATCACAAAAAGAAATACGCGAAAGAAGCATGGCCAGGTCGCAAGCCTGGATCCAAGGTGTTTTAACAATTGTTATTTATTATTGTTTACTATATTTTATTAATAATTATAATATCAAAAATTCAAATATAATATGGAAAAATTCAAATGAGCGCTGTTTGACAGAGCTTTGGATGAAATAAATAACAACAATAAATACATAAAGATGTGGTTTCGCTGAATGTCTAGCATTTGGGTCTCTGAAAAAATGATTAGGTTGGTTGGCGACATTCTGTTGGATTACCGAACACGTTCCGTTCCGTAGATCAAGCCGCACGTTGCATTCGAACTCGACGGCGACATCGTTTCCGAATTGGAATGCTCTCGACATTACGCGAGCCGACAGTTTGTTGTTGTCGTATCGAAGATTGGGTAATCGGCGAGTGTCGAGTGAGCATCTGCAACAATTAAAAAGTTAAAACGTCAGTAACTACTCCGTTTACTGGAAAAAACAGAAATATCCTAAACCCACTCTAAAAATTAAAATCTTACCCTTGGGAATCGATGATTTTCATTTTCTGATTCTTCCCCTCATTCACAACGCAATCATGAACAACCATACAAAACAAGTCTGAAAACCGCAACAAATAAATTCATGTTTTCTAATGAAGCACTCACCCAGATTAGAGCCGTCACATGTCCAAACGTGTTCAAGAGGTGCGTTGGCGTGAACAACATCAGCCGGTTTACGTGTTCTCACGTCATACACCTCATAATCGCATGTTGGTTGATCAGCGAGTACTTGAATGTCCTTGAGGATCTGAAAACGAACAATCAAAACAATCAACACGGTGGAATCTTCTACCGTCGGCTCGACTGTCAGCGCATATGAAACGACGTCACCGGATGGTGTGTACAAGCACGTGATGTTGTAGGCTCGGTCGACCTTGGTTATGAACTTGTCGTGGAACGAGATTACAATGTTTACGCTCGAAGTGTATCCAGCACCATTTGGCTGAAACTTGCTTATTAAAAAATGTCGAGTGAGAAAGCGCGTACGTGTTGGACGGTTTTCACGCCACATTTGTGCCGATCAACGGTAATCGAAGTTGTGCGCCGTCCGATTTCACGCGAAACGCATTCTTTCTCGTTGGAATGGCCGAGAACGAATACGCGACCAAGGAATGGAGTTTCGGTAAGGAAGACAGCTTCGATTGTGTCTTCTGTGCAATCGATTTCGACGTTTCCTATAAAAATGAAATAAGAGAAACGTGTTGCAAGTTAACTAGAATTATAGAATTAATTCTATATTGGACTTTTCTCCAGACTTTTCACTAATTTAAAAATTTTCGAATTCCCGCAAAACACGAATTAGCCAATTTTCGAAGACACACTTTCTAGTTTTCCTATAGCACAATAATACAAACTATAACACATAATAATTTCCTTTAAGTAGTACATATATTAAAGATAGAAAAAAAGCAATTAAAGCAAATAAAAATGTTCGAAAATAAATTATATTCAAATTATTTACTTTTGAATTCCCACCATATTAAACTGACCGCGGACTAGAAATTAAAATATATGTTCGGTTACGAACTTTTCTGATTAAAATCTTTCGCTTTTAAGTTTATTAGAGCCTAACTCTTCAAAAAGAAAAAATTAGTATGTTTACTTCTCTAGTAGATTAATAATATAACCTCCTTTGAGTAGACGTTAACATTTTCAACGTACTTTCACGTATTCATGCGAAAATAAACTAGTTATATGAAAAAAATGTTTGAAGCATAATAATCTAGAAGCGCGATGAGATATATGGATAGTTTATGGCTAACTTGTTAACTGTGAGCAAACATCGAAACCTTAGAGTGGAATTTCGTAAACCATATTTAAAAATGGTTATTTAATTGGTGCGATTCATCAATTTCAATTGCTCACTTTCTTACCTAATTTCTCTCTTTTTATAATTTCAGACCATCATTTCCATCAAAATCCATTTGCCGCTAGAAAAAGCGGCGTCAACTTTCTCTTCATTCAAAAGAAACCATAAAAACCAATCAATTATCAACATTGCAGGCAGTCAGATTTCATGCCAGCCACAATCTCATCTGATGATAAACACACCAATTTGGTTATCTGCTAGTTTCATCAACAAACAAGCGGATCCTCTCCAAATTGTTGTTCGTGGCGCAATGAAACAAACAAACACGCGGAACTATCGATGGAAAAACCAAAAACGAACCAAGTAATCCATTCGGTATGGGGATCGATGATGTCATCGTTATGAATGCTCCAATCGCGGCGGCGATTATTGTCGCTTTCAGCAGCATCGTTCTTGAGCTATTTCGAATTCAAAGCTCCACTGTCAGCAAGTGAAACAAAACAAAATACTAAAAACTCGTCTAAATCTATTATGGGCGGGGTCGAGGTGTAGTTAATTGATTATTATTATTATTCTTATAATTATAATACAATTTATAAAAGTGATGCTAAAACCGGGCGGAACCAGCCGCCTTCCTCCTCCAAAAACGTGTCCGATTCACCTTCATCGGTCACGGGAGCCGAATGATTGTTACAATACAATCAGTTTCCTTCACTTTCTTCATTCAAATTATTCTGGATCAACAAAAAACAACAAAACAATAATACATGTAACAAAAACAAAACAATTTAGTTTTCGGCATTCATTTCTTCGTCTTGAATGTAAATGACTGCTTATTCTTCTTTCGGTAACCAGCTCCAGATAGTTTCGATCTAACTTCGACCTGTAATTGTTTACTAGTAATTTAAATTAAGAAGAACATTAATATTTTTAATTAAACCACTTGCATAATACTTAAACCAACAAACACTTTTTTCTTTTCGAGGGCAGGAATAAGTGAAACCAATTTCCAGAATCTTTTTTGTTTACGTTTTCTAAATATTAGGGTAGTAATTTATATAAATTCTCCATACCATCAATATAGTCTAACAAAATCAATCATAAATCCGTTTTCCAGCGAAATACCACTATCACGAATAATGTATGATCACTTGGATATGAATATTTCATAGATATAGTCGTCGCCAAATTCGATTACCACCGCAAAGTGTGGCGCACTTTTTTAAATATTATTTTTTCATTTAATTTTTATGATTATTATTATTTTCCACATTTATTCCACGATTGAAACAACATCTAAAACATATTCTTAAATTTATTTAAGCAAAAACAGTATAGAACGAGCCTAAACAAGAAAATAATCATGAAAATTAAATTTAAAATAATATTTCAAAAAGTGCGCCACACTTTGCGGCGGTAATCGCATTTGGCGACGACTATACATAAGTTGATTCAAAGCAACACTATATTTTATAAGTATTATCACATCATAATTTTTGATAGTTCGCTTGAAAGATCAAATTTCGCGCCTCGCCTGATATCAAATTATATCGCTCATATTTTCTTTGGGTGCTACAGTACTCCTTCTCGCTTCCGATGTATAAATATATCCTACTCTCATTATCCCAAAACCTTTCATCCTCTCATCCTACCGTATACCTCCCAGCAAACCGGCTAAAACCCCAATCGACCCATATAAAAATTGTATGCATTCAAAAAGTACATTTTCCTCTATCAAAACTTAATTGGTCACATTTTGATCCGTTCAAGAACCAACCGATTCACACTTCAATTCCAGAATCGCCATTAATAGTCGCCAGTCATTTTTTGCAAGAAAACAAAAAACACGGTTTGCATGCAAGTTCAAGTATCCTCCACCTCCCATTATTCCCACCCACATATTTCTCTAATTATTAAATTCTGACCTTGGGCTTATTGCTTATCGGCAAATCGACAAACGGTGGCACATTGAAACCAAATGATTTTGCAACAGCTGTCAGATCCATATTTGTTACGTCAAAGATCTCCTTAAAATGACGATATTTACAACCGGTGACAATGACAATTATGATTATGATGATTATTAATTTTCCTTTTCAAGTGTTTTTAGTACACCCATGCGAAAAAAACAAAAACAAAAACAAATTAACCAAACTTCAAGTGTTTCAACCATTATCATCAACAAACGAATGAAACCAAACCTTCAGGGAATGCGAATCATATGCTCTCAGGTAACATTTGTACGCTTCTTTAGCCGACTTGTTCAAATAATAGTTCTTGTTTATCAAATTCTCCAACTGCGACTGAATGTTTGCAATCTTGCTCCACGAAAATTCAAACTCATTCAGTGTCACTTTTGCCGCACGCAAATATCTCAAGAATCCGAGTTCTTCCGGCCTCAAAATAAGCAAAGCGTTTCCTCTGAAACGAACAATTCAAATCACAAGTTTATACAAATTCCACGATTACTGAGCATCTTTTCCTCTAGCCGTACGTCCCACTCGGTGAATGTATTCCCTTGGCTCATCTGGAGGATCATATTGAACAATCCAATCAACAGCAGGGATATCAAGTCCTCTACAAATTAATACACTTTATATTTAGTTCCAAACTTTAAATACCTGGCGGCAACGTCGGTACAAAGAAGGATTCCACTTTCAGCTTGGCAAAACTGGAAGAATGTTGTTGTACGTTTTTGTTGTTTTTGTTTTCCCTGAAAATACGTAATCCTTTTTAAAAAATTACAGTTCTGCTCATTTTTAAAAAATGACAATAATCGAATAGGAAACTAGCTTAATTTATTTTTATCATAAATATCCAGCTTCCTAATTATTGTACGTCTTCACAATAAACTTCATTTTAATAAGAAAAGGGATCAAAAACTCACATGAATCGACATGCACGGGATATCAATATAATTCAACAATTCGTGATGAAATTTGACCGAGTTGCATGATGAAAAGAACACCATCACCTAAATAAATCAGTTATATCTGAATTCTCACGAATCATCAAAACCTTCTTTGTCTTATTCCTCTTCAAGAACGTAAACAACAACAACAATCTCTTCTCACTAGGCGTCACCACATAACCTTGCTGAAGTCCTTCCACTGTAGCTTCTTCGGCTTGCTCATTAACCGACACTTTGACTGGGTTCGAATGAAGAGCAATTTTCACAAGCTCATCAACTTTCGGTGAATGTGTCGCCGAGAAAAGCATCGATTGCCTCTTCTTTGGCAAATGCCTCAAAATCTGTTGCATTTCAATCTCGAAACCAATGTCTAGGATTCGATCAGCTTCGTCGATAATCAAGCACTTCAAATTTCTAATCAAAAATTCATCAGTGTTCTGAAGATGATCGAGCAATCTTCCGGGCGTGGCAACCAGTATCGAAACGCCTTTTGCCAAACGGTCTTTTTCAGCACTTCTATTCGAACCACCCATAATGAGTCCGTATGTCAAGCTTGATCCTTCCAAGAGTTCAGTGAGTACTCCATATGTTTGCATCGACAACTCTCTTGTTGGTGAAACGATAACAACTCCCGTTCCATTGTGTTGTTTCCACTCTAATTTGTGCAGTAGTTCGATGGCAGGTATCAAGAATGCCAATGTTTTTCCAGATCCAGTTTTAGCCGAAGCCAAAACATCTTTACCCTCCAGAAGTGGATCAATACTTTTCGCCTGAATCTCCGTCATCGTCGTGAATCCCATTCTATTAACTGAAGCCAGAAGCTTATCATTAACCTTTCCCTGCAACGTAAATATTACGTATCTACTACAAGAAATTTAAATAAATTACTTCCAAAGAAGCAAACGTGGTTTTCGTAAGAAACTCTGACACTTTCATGCAACTTGCGTCAGGAGCACTGGTTGTTTCCTTAAAACTAGTTATTATGATAAACGCATTATTACAAAAAGAACCTGTTTCTCGACTTCTTCCACCTCTGGTTCTTCAGCCTTCGGCTCTTGTTCTGTCTCTTCTTGCATCTTCTTGGACTTTTTCTCCTAAAACACGATTTTAAATCATGAAAATTATTTTGGTTTAACTTGTCCATCTTTCATTTGCTTCAGTTTTCGTTTTAACACCTTTTTCTTGACGTCGATCCCCATGGTATCTAGAAATATGTTAATTTTTACTTATTTGAAAATATTAACAAAGCCGAAGATAAACATAAAACCGAATAACTATCTTCTAGTTAAACTTTTGCTCAATCAAAGAGAAATAAAATGTAACTTATCATGGATTCTAAAATATCATTGGAAATAACGACAACAGTCAAAATCATCTTTCTCAATGTAAAAAATCTACGTTTTAAATTAAGTTTTGGAGAATGTCTAAAATGTAACAATCATTATTCAAATTTAAATTGAAAAATATAAACTTCAATGTTTTAATTTTTCGTATTAAATAGGTTCAGAAACATTTACAAACTCCTTCTTTCTCAATTTAAGTTATTAAAAATTGCGTTTTAAATTAAGTTTAGGAGATTGACTAAAATATATATTAAAACTGTTGTTGATCTTCGACTAAATTTTCTCGGGTTAAAAATTTTATTCAAATTTAATTTTAAAAATATATACATCAATGTTTCATTTATTTAGTATTAAACAGTTCCCAATAACATTTACTTAATTTCGGAACAAACTCGTTATTATTTTTGGAAAATATATGAAATTCCCATTTTGTTCAATAACTTCATAAAATGAAAAAATTAAAATGCCAGTTAATAACTATTATATAAAGAACAAATTTTTGTATCATTTAATGTCAGTAATACTATCAATAAACCACAAAACCAAATATAAAAATTAAAATTGAAAAATAAAGAAAAACGAAAAAATCAATGGAAGAGCAACAATTTACGAATTAGTCCACTGATTTATGTTCTAGGCCGCGGCCATAATTTTGTTCAAATGGAGGGAATTTAAATTATTAGGCATAGATAAGTTTTGGGCAACAACTTTCGTAACTATTGAAATTTCAATAATTATTGTTTATTTTTATAGATTGTCTATATAAAAATATAAATATTTTAGTCTTCTAAACTATTTTTTAAATCAACAAATTAAAGCAATATAAACAAAACTAAAATTCGTTCAAATATCAACAATCACAAATATATCACATCTTCCATCACTTTCATTAATTTGCATATTCGAGTACGTCGGTGACTTTATATCCGCTTCTGTTGCATGCTTTTCCCTGTCGAACGATTCACCAACACCTCTATAAGTAATCTACAAAAATAAATAGAAATCATGTTGAGTTCAATTTAAGCCAACCTTCATAGCTTCCCGGTCAAATTCGACAACTTCAACCTTCTTCGCCACAAAGAACGGTTCCGCTTGGAATGAGTTGAGGGCTTCGTCAAGGTAAAGGAAAAGCAAATTCGATAAATCATCTCCCTTAACTTCCCAATAAAATTCGTATTTCTAGAATAAAATAAGCGTTTGTCAATGTGGAACAAAGGCTACTAAACTTCCTCAACAGTGGCTAGATCAGTCATATATCCATACATTCCAACAAGGCATGCTTCGAACGCCTAAAATTATATATCTATTAATATTTCTTGGCTCACAAATGGTAAAATTGTAATCGCACAACAAAATTGATTCAATAAGATTACGACATTCCACTACTGACGGTTGCCTATTTTTTAGCCAGTGTTTTTAAAATTAATTACCCTAAAATTCCATAGATAAGAGCGGTTTAATTTCACCGATAAAGGTAAACAACAAATTTTTTGTTTTGATTTTTTTTTTATTTTGATTTTTATTAAACAATAACAAGGGTTCCAACATAAATATATTTTCGTCGTCATCGTTTATATTCATCATAGCAAAATCGTTTTCGAGGTTTTCAACATCACACAATGCTTTTTCAAAGCCATGTTGAATAACTTCAGATGAAATGGTTCGGCAATATTTCCCAAGTTGGGAGAAATTATTATGGTTTTCTTATTATGGCTTTCCATTATTATGGTTTTCATGTTGAGTTAGTCAATAACACGTTGTCGTCGTTTAAGTAAATTTATTTTAATTTCGGTCTAATAAATCTATTGAAATTATGCTCAAAATGTAAATGCCGTAAAACATAATTTTGAGTTAAAATTTCAGAAAACATTTTTTGTGAAATATTCTAGTTACAGTTTACTTTTAAGGAACTGTATCACTTAGAATACGTTATAAGAAAGGATTATTATCCTAGACCATATATCATTCTAAAGATCCATTAGACCCGTTTGAAAAAATCCTCTTAAAATTATTACAATTGAAAAAATGTGCAAAAAAGCAAAAAACTGATCAAAAGTTGAACAACAAAGAACAACCAAGAAAAACAAATTTTTTGTTTTCGAGTAAAAGTGCAAACCGCTCTTATCTATGAACTGCTCTTATCTATGGAATTTTAGGGTATTTAAGGTTCTTAAGCATTGTTTCGCGATTTTCTTCTTTATACACAGGTAGCTAACAATGGTATTGTTTTTAAAACTATGCCGTGGTTTGCAATGTTACAGGGACTCATCGAGCGGGAATGTCCGACCCATTAGAAAACTTAATTTTCAGAGATGTTAATTTTTGCGGGAGATCGGCTTATTTTCGTAACTATCAGATAATCCTTTTTCAATTTGACAGTGTATTCCTTGAGTTGATCAGATTATTTAATATAATGATACTCTCAAAACTTTTTCACTTTAAGCACCTCTTCAATATTCTTTCCCCACGAGTGAATCTGAATGTCGGCCGGATGATCCAAGTATTCGAAGCGTCTCTTTTCAATCTCTTCGCGATCCTCAATCATTGATGTCGTCACCATTCTACATTCTTCTTTCCACTATATATCGTAAGTTTATAAATCCTAATTGGTTATAAATATATATCCAAATGCGTTTAATATCACCAAACAAGAAAAAAACATTTTATATATGAATAATTTCTAGAACAAATACAAGACAAAATTGTGACAACTCAGGGCAAATAAACAACGTAAAAAGGCTAATAAATTCTAGCGATTTTGTAAGTTGCAAAAAATAAAAACGTTGGTTCATTAGTCTGTCCAGCAAACATAATCATGCGAGGTAGAGAAACCCCAAACTATTGAAAATGCATATCAACTATTAAAACTAGTCAAATCAAAAAAAGGATTAATTTTACTTCCATTTCGGACATTATGTATATACAAAATTCGATCAAAAGGGGCAACCCTCAATCGAGCACATTATTATGAAAGATGAGATTAAGCTTTTCGCACTAGACAAACTAAATTACTCAATGGTCCATCGAATCACTGGTTTTCCTCCTCTTCAGATTCCCATAACTCCAGTGAATCGTTATCAGAGGCTTTTGAAAGGCACCGGCACGTCAATAAAAGGAACCGTTTCAATTGTTTATTATAGAAAATGAACGCCACACTCCATATGCAGCCATCTTCCGTAAATGGATCGTCTGTGAACTGTGATTTGAAGCTAAAAACATCAAATTGTATATTTGAGAAAGCTTTTTTTCAATTACTTGTATATCCTGCAGTCATTAGGTGTTATCGCATCTTCAACCACGCTCCACAATTCATCCCTTCTCGCTTTATAATTGTGGACGCATGAAGAAAGCTTCGAGTCGACGAAATCACAAACATCCTGGAATCCTTATCCATTTTCAATATACACCGACAGAAAACTATATAAAACATATTCTTTTATAATTTATTTTTGACAGCTGAATAACACAATCACTCATCAAGATAGCATGGCTAATACTCGTTTTGACAACAGAAATCTGTTCTAGAAGCTATCACAATCTTACGTTTAAAATTTAAAATAACGATAGTGATTTTTGATCGCTATTAGATTTTGGTGTCTTGTCTATAAAGATAAATAAATTGTATCTGGAATCAATTAGAGAAAGTAATAATATTTAAAAAAATTTAAAAAAAATAAAAACGTACCTCGTAATTAACCAATGAAAATGCTTCACTCTTAACAGCAGTAAAATCATAATCCGGAAACGACGAATTCAACAACTGCGTCATATCATACAACGTCTTCGTAGACACCGAATCCACCAAGTTCACCTTAAAACCAAAAACAGTTCCATAATTTCCTACTCAGAAACAATTCAAAACCTCTTCAAAATCGTTCTCACTTCCAGACTGACTCCTCTCCGACAAATGCCTTAATCTTGCCGCATGTCCTAATGGTGTTACTGGCGACGCGCTAATAGATAGAAAATCGTCGGGCGGCGATAATGGCTGCCTCTCGGACCACGACAAATCCTTATCAGCCGCTTTCCACTGTTTTTTATCGCTCGACACCATTTTACATGAGTACGACTCTAACCTAGATTCGTCAATTCGAGCATTTGCATAATAACAATAATCGAATGCGATTCAATTACTTGAAATCTATATAGCAGTCCATGGCGCCGGTGCTAATCGACGATGATACTGTTTCTAGCGTTGAATTTTCTAGGTATTTCATTGAATCTGCAAAAATTAACTATTATTATTATTAATGTTCGGTACGATAACGATAATAAAGAATTCAGTAAACGTGATCCAATCTAATGTTGTGAGAAGATAATATTCTTTTTATATATTTTTAGAAACAACTGACTACCATGTGCAAACGATAATTTGTAAAGTAAACGAAAAAGCTGAAATAGACACTAAAAAATCGGGGAAACATTAATTTTTAACATTTTTTTCTCCTAAATTGTTCCTGTTTCTAGTTTCATTTATATACTACTTTGTTGGTTTATTTGCTGATATCCTTTTAAATTTTTTTATTTGTTAAAATAATGTTGTAAGTGTCTCATAATTATTCACAGCGTGTCTATAACACGCATTTTTAAATATATGAATAAATAAGACCATAGTTTAATCAAAAATTGTCTTTTTCAAAAATATTCCTAATGGAAGTTATTCCAAAATTCATTTAAAAAAATGACATAAATTGATGCACGCCTAATGAAAATGACAATTTTCGAAGTTTTAAGCACATTTAATTAAACTCCACGTGAATGTTAACAACTAATTTTTACGGCACAGGTCTTAAAGAAACTTTTGGACGTTAGATTTTCCGATATTTTAAGTTTAAATTATTTTTCCGAGCATCCGTTTTTACCAATTCATTTAGCGTGTTGATGACAAGAAAAGAACAATTTGTAACGGTCCATATCAGATCATAAATGTTTCATATTTCATTAAATTCGGAATCGTTCCTTGAAAACGACAATAGGTGAAATTAAGAAATGATTTCCGTTTAAGATGTTAATCTAATTTCTAATAAAATAAAAGTGAACCTGACTACAAATATCTCAGAGATTCAAACTTATTCTTACTGTTAAACTATATTAATATCTCCTTGGAACCGCAAAAAACACTTTATTTTGAAAAATTTAAAACTAATCCTATTAAATTTCATTAAAGCTAATTGATTAATTTATTACTCTCTCCGGCGAGAAAATCGTCTTTTATCCCCAATAATAAAATTTACATAGCAAAAAGAGCATTCCATAACGATAAAAACAAACTAAAAATAAACAAAACAAAAAATCAATTGTTTATTGTGAATAATGGAGCGCATCGTACGCAAAAATAACGTGTGTGCGTGCAGATGGCAAAATGCCATCTGATGACCGTATGATCGACGGAAAATGAAAAGATAAGATTTGCGACGTTTCTAATCAAGTTCATTAATAAAAACAAAAACAACAATAAATGAGATCAACAACCAGTTGTAAGACGAAGATAACAAGCAAATAATAAAACAATATTAAACGACGGCAGCCTCCCGTGGAGGTGTTGACCTTTCCACATCTGCTCGATTATTGATAATTTTTGGCGTAATTGGTTCCATTTATTGCGTATCTATCAAGATATCAGAAAAGGTAAATTTACCTGAAGTACGTGAAAATTTAAAGGTTTATTCTCCCGGAATTCCCTATGATTCACGTAATTTTGTAGCCTTAGTATTCGAAACTATTATTCATCTACAAAATCGAGCAAATTTATTTTAGAATACGTATTATTTACAATAATTATGCAATATATTAACAGAACATAATTGTTAAATAAGAAAATCTCATCATCATAGAACTGTTCAAATGGAAAATCAATAAACCTTGTAAATATTTACTTGAAACAATTTAAAAAAACCCCAGTGTCAAGTTTTTGTAGATGACAATGAGTTTTCAATGAAATATTTAATTGAGTCAACGAAACAAAAAATATATATATAACAAGGGAACTGACTTTGAATTGATTTGACGACTCATATCTCGGCTCAACGACCAATTTCTCCTATTTTAAAAATGGATTTCGGATCATCGTGTCGGAAAACGGTGCAGTATCATTCTCAAAGGGACGCTAAAGTCAATTCCCGTGTAAGATTAAAATAATCATGTGCCCATGCATATGAAATCAAATTAATTATCATCCTAGCAACAATCTACTAAATTGTCTCTTTTTAGCCATTTGAAAAATGAGCATTTCATTGAAAACGCATATTTATAGTTTAAAAAATACCTATTTGTATAATTTTTTCAAAGATGATAAATACAATTTTTCATTATCAGCGAAAAAGCGAAAGATAAAACGAAAGATGGCGATGTTTGTGCTCTGAAACAATGAGCCGATTATTGCAAATAGAAAATATCTATTGAACATTTAAACTTGAAAGTTCAGAGTTCGAATGAACAATTTTTCTTGAAATTGATAGAGCATTGCATTATCCTCAACAAGGGATATAGAATTCACGAAGAACTATTCTGAAAAGTCTAGAATTTGCAGCTGGACCTAGAATCAATGATTTTGCTATAACTATTATAGCAATACCGAAGTTATTAATATGCGGCATATATATATATATATATGCCTATAGGCTAAAAATATCCAAATATCTGAAAAAAAGCATATCCATTAGAAAAATATTTTGATATCCCTTTAAAGTGTTACTGTGTTTATTACGAGCGAAAGATAATTGAAAATAAGAATGTTAGACAACAGAGAAAATTATTAAAGCTAATCTACAGTATCACTCAGTTAAAGTGTGCGCACACTAGTGTGCTTTTTTATTGAGCTAATTTTTTTGTTTTATTAATTATTTTATCTTCATTATTCATTATTTTAATTATTCAAACATGATTTACAAATTTTATTGCAACTCGATCTAAAACCTTGCTACATTCCCCAGCCGGATTCTAAAATTGTTCTTTCAGGACAGAGAAAATTCTCTTTTTTTAAATTCCGTTGAGTAGTATTAACTATCCTTCCAATAACTCACATATTATAGATGTCTATTATAGGTATTATATATAGTTATCTACAGGAAACCTTCAAAAACAATGTTGGAATAAGTATTATAAAAGAATATCAAAGAAAGCGAATATGATTTTTGCAGAACAATTTTGTGTTACTGTAATTTATCGAGGAAAATATTAATGAAATATGGAGATTTAGGCGATAGATAAATGTTTTGCTAAACTAAACTACAGTATCGGGTATGTTTTAAAAATTAAATTTATAAATATTTTTACTAATTTTGTAGATTCTAGCAAAGTCAATGGTCGAATGTCATATGATTCAGATTTAACAGCACATGCCACGTCAATTTCATCATTTCAGGTATCGTTGAACATCATTATCTGTTTGTTTATTCGGCAAAGTTGTTGTGAAAACAAACATTCATATTTGTCGCCTAAACCGGCAATCATTTCTATCTTATGGTTTGGTTTGAAGTGCAAATGAGATGATAAAATTTAGTATATTTAACATTTTTCATTATAGCATTTCCCCTTGAAGAACAGTGTGGGCAGATAAATTTGATCTTCGTTAAATATTTATTCTTGTAAAATGTTCCTCTTTTTAGATCAGAAGATAGTTGAATAATTAAATTACCACGAAAAATGTTTGTAAATAATTTTGCAACATTCCACTGCTTGGAATGAATATCCTCAATAATTGCATATAACTTTACCCATTCATCAAAAGATTCTCTATACATAATGAAGGCCTTTGCGGCCGTCAAGCACATAAATACAATTATAGCCGTCCATCGGCTATGATTATTATTCGCAGTTCTAATAAAAAAAGAAGAGAAGTGATGATGACGAACAACGTCCTTGCCTGCCTAAAATTGGATAGCCAGCCGGTCCGTCCAATTTTCCGTCAGGCAAGATTGCAATGTATGTTCTCTCTCTCTTTCAATTCTGCACCAAATCACATCCCCTTGTCTTTTGTTCCATCCATTCTCTTTATTCATCCCCTTCGTCTCGGTCAACACTTTTGCACCACAACTACTATTATTCGTCGGTTTTTTCCCATCGTTGGCCATCACGTCTCCTCTAGTACAACCAATAAAAATAACAACAACGCTTGTTAGTCGTTTCGATTGTGGTGCTGGTGTGAATCATCCAAACCAGTGACCCAAAGCCTAGCATATTGTTCGAACGGTCCTGCTGATTATTTTTTTTGCATTTTTATGGAATGAATCGACCATTTGCATTATTCATTAATCTTGCTATTATTGTCCATTCGAGCGTCGTTCCAGGTTTGTATTATTTTGTTAATTAACTGCAATCTACTTTACTTATTTGTTAATCGACATATTAAAATTCACCCAAGCTTGTATGTTAATAGAATGAGCTCAGTAAGCATGATCAAATATAACTGTTTAGAAAGATTAATATATTTTGATAGTTTAAGACAAGCTTAATTAAATTGTAGGAAGAACGTTCTTGTTATAAAGACTTAAACACGCTAAATGAATTCGGCTCTGAAAAGTAACTAAATCTAACATTTTGCAAAAGTTTGATGCTCCAGAGATATGTTAAGGGAAGCCTTCAAAATTGACGTGAAAAGTAGTTTTTAACTTACACGTAGAATATAGTAAAATGCGTTTAAATATAACAAAATCGTTATTTTCATTTGGTGCGCTTAAAACTATCCTACACGTTTAAAAATCGCGAAATCGTTATTGACTAAAACTAATTTTTGACGAATCTAATCTATAAAATTGCATCTAGTACCAAGCTTTTATCCGAAATATCAAGAAAATCAGCTTATTTAACATTTCAAATCCACGACTGGATTACTTAAACTTCTAAAATAGAAGAATGCAAATTAAACACGATGAGTTTCCTTAGTCCCCCCCCCCCCCCCCCTCTATAAGATTAAACTTTGCAAATCTTATTTACATAGCCGCATATATCTATATATTATTAAATATTCTTTCTAGATTCCGAGACAAATTTAAAATTTATGTAGAACCTACGCAAATAATTTTCCATCCATATTTTGAAACAGAAATCAAATGAATGTTCTATAAAATGCCTAGGTTAACAATACCATGATTCTAGCCACGGTCACTATTATCACACTCAAAACTAAAACTGATTTTATTTAATAAAAATAAACAAACAAACACAATCGAAGCCCCTTATTATCGTTTGATCATTTATTTACCTTTAACGGTATCCCTTGCAGATTTGTTTGTTTACCCAGTAATATCCCGGATTAACCTAATCCAAAACTGATCGCCGTAATTTTACAGAAAACGTATTCTCTGATCGCGATGTTGGCGAGTTTCGCGAGCTTTTAATCGACGCCAAATCGGGTTCTCTCTTCGTTGGCGCCGAAGGAGCCGTCTTCAAGCTTTGGGCATATAATGTCAATGACACCAGCGATCAAATCGTAAAACGAATGGTTTTTGATTTGGAAATATAATATTCTGATATTTAGTTCGCCAAGAAAACCATCGAGCTCAGCGATAGCGAGGAAGAGGAATGCCGGAGCACTGCGAGCGATGCGCGATTATGTCGCCCGTCGACGCGCTTCCTCTCGTTCACCAACAACAAAAATTCGCTGTTCGTGTGCTCGTCGGTTGGGATGCGGCCCGAGATCCGCGTACTCGACACCCTGTCGCTAAAGGATCAGCAAGAGCCGCGCACGGAAATCGGCATTTGCGTTGTTGATCCGACGTTCAACGCGACGGCGGTGGTGGTGGAGAATGGAAATCCAGAAGACGCGGTGTCAGTGTATTCGGGAATTCGCACAGGAATGGGCGGCGAAAATCATTTGATTTATCGACCGCCGTTGGCGAAAGCGGGAAAGCAATTGCATGCAAGTATTCGCACCATCTATTCGGATAATAAATGGCTCAATGGTATGTTTGATATTTTATTGCTTCACGTTTCAGTTTGTTTGAATTAGCGAATTTCTCTAAAATAACTAATAATTTCATATAACCAGGACACACCAAATTGTTCTGAGTGAGAGTAAACTTACACGAATGACGAGGATCGAACTGTAGCGTAGACGTTACTGTGTTTACGTATTGCCGTACAATAAAATGCTCTCTTATTTATTATTGTTTGGAAATATTTTTTCTTATTTTTCTTAATATCTTTTAATTTTTAAATGAGATATCTCCTAATATTGATAAGATTAATTTAGTTGATGATCAACTGGACAACAAAAATATTTCGAAACAATATTAAATCAGTGAGCATTTTATTTTACGACAATACGCAAACACAGTCACGTCTACGCCACAGTTCGATCCTCCTCATTCGTGGAAGTTTAATTTCAATCAATTATTCTGAATTTTAACGTGGCCTTGTAAATGTTAGTCCACGTTTTTGTTTCGAATCCACTACATGTTCACGTTTTGTTTCTTGACTTAATACTATTGATTCGCTTATGAATTTACGTCAAAATGATCGTTAATATTTGATTAGAAGGGACTGAAAATAAACGCGTGCACTTAAATTTATGGACAAAAACCTAAAAACAACTATAATTTGGTGTGCTAGGGCATTCTAGGTACAATTTGATCTTTATATATGTACGCCTGAGCAAAATAAGGTTTTGTATGATTTAAAGAAAGGGTAAAACCCTGAAACTTTCGTTTTTTTCTGCTCTCCTACAATTTGATATAATCTATGCCGTCCTTAAGATAGTCTTCTTTAATCTCGTTTCTTGACAGAACCCCAATTCGTCGGCTCGTTCGATGTTGGCCAATACGTGCTCTTCTTCTTCCGCGAAATAGCTCATGACAACGCATTTGGCGAGCGTATCATTCACAGCCGAGTCGCCCGTGTTTGCAAGGTTTCATTCAGACTAACTCGTCTAGATATTAAGCGACAAATTTTCAGAAAGATATCGGTGGTCGAAATGTGCTGCGTCAAGTGTGGACATCATTCGTGAAAGCTCGGTTGAACTGCTCGGTGTCGGCAAATCAGCCTTTCTACTTTGATCACATCCGTATGATTCAGATTTATTGGCTAATTTATGATTAATTGATTGTAGAACATGTAAAACGCGTTGATAAGAATGGAGAGACATTCTTCTATGCCACGTTCAGCACATCAGATACGGCGTTCACATCGTCAGCTGTTTGCATGTTTACACTTTCGAATATTAATCATGTTTGAAATCAAATTTATTGATGTCTATTGCATTTAATTGATGCTTGTAGGTGATAGATAATGGATTGTTGATGGAGGAGTCATTGAATGGTTTCTTTCCAGTCATTGCGGATGAAGTTCCGGCCCATCGACCAGGAACGGTTGGATTTGTTTAATGGTTTTATTAATAGTTTCTGGTTTTTAGTGCTCGCCAAATTCTCATGCAATATCGGATACCGATCTTCATTTTGCTAAAACGCATTTGCTAATTGCTGATTCAGTATCAGGTAAGGTGCTATTTCGTTCTAACCAGTGCATTAATTAGTTAATTAAGGTGGCGAGCCTATCAATCCACTACGAGATGTCACATATTCGCACATTGTCATCGACACATTGAAAAAACAAAACATTATATTTGCATTTGACCACAATCAGCGGAAAATGTGGAAAATCTCGCATTGGAAGGATGGAAATGAGTGGAAATGGAATGTCATTGAAACCATAGAGCTCACTTCTGACGGTCGCATAAATGATGTGGCTCTACTTCCGTCTGAATTCATTTTTGTTTCGTCGAAACAGCGAATTGCCCAATATGCGATATCGAGATGTCATGATTTCATGTCTTGCGCCATGTGTACACTTGATCCATATTGTAGCTGGAATGCAGTGAGCTCAATGTGTAAGCAGAAACAGAAATCGCATGAGAAGAGTGTTGGGTAAGTATTTAGAGAATTTGCACAAAGTTAGGATATTTTATCGTTTAAATATTGAAACATTTACATTTTCTATGGCGCGTCATAAGCATTAATTAAATATTTAGATGGATATCATCATCTTGGCCTGGTAGAATTTCCCCAGAATGTAGTGCTGTTGAAAAAGTAGAAGTGAAGGATGTCTATCTCGGTGATGGTATTCAGTTAAACGGTGCTGCAGACGGATTTTGGCAAAAAGATGGATTAGAGTAATACCCGCCCAATAAAATCTATAATTTATAAATTAACTTTAGGTTAAAAGCGAATTCAAGATATCATCAAGTCAATGGTAAACTGATCATGCTGAATATTGAATCATCAGACAGTGGGACCTACGAATGTGTCCGAAATAATGCCGTCGTCATGAGGACAAGAATCATCGTTCATGGTTTTGTCTTTCTCTAATATTCTAGTGAATGTATTTTTACAGAAAACTGTGTGCGACCGACAACTTTATCAGAATACAGATCGTGTCAAAGAGAATGGTGTAAGAAGGCTGATGCGTATAAAGCTGCATTGAATGTGTGGAATGACAGTAATAAGAAAAATGTATGTTTTTTTTTTCGAAAAACATTAAATATAAATATGAGTTAAGGTACAATGTATGGCCAATGGTTCAACGAATATATTAAGTTGAAGAGGAACAGTTATTCACTTATTGATTAAAATTGTATTTATTACTATTTATGTGTGTTTACACTTTGATCTCAATTCACTTAAATTTGTTTTATGTATATAATGATGCACAAATGAATGAATCATTCTAATAAAATGTGCATTTTATGATTGTTAAATATCAAGGTTACATCGAAGGCAACTATTTATGATTTTTCTTTTGTGGAAATGTGATTGAAGAAAAGATCAAAACATGAATCGAAAGTTTAAAATTAAAATAATATGACGATGTTCACGTATTATCGTCAAATAAAATGTCCTTTTAAAAGAAGCAGACAAATAGACAATACATTTTATTTGACGACAATACGTAAAATTGTCACGTCATTTTAAATAAAGAAAATTTAACGTGCGATTACCTGATAATGGAATAATAATGGAAGGAACTTTATATAGCAAGCATATATAACATATTCAATAATGAAAAGGAAAAAAGTATGCACATAACTAAAAAAAATTCTAATCACAGATACATAAACGTTAGCATAACCGGTTCAATAGAAAAAAGGCTTCCCAATTTACATACAATCAACAATTGAATACACTTCATCGATTAGCGACCAATTTATTCAGGGCACTTTCACAATCACCTTTTTCTTGAGCAACCATTTCAAATACGCGTTCCATTGCGAAACCCATTTTAACAAGTGCTGCACAACTATCCGAATAGTTTAGAATATCCTAAACGTGTCGAATTAAATTTGGAGTTGGTCTATATCAATCGTAAAACAAATTGAACTTTTAAAAAATCTGATTCTTTCCATGTGAGGAGATTATGACTTTAAATTTACGTTCTAAGTGTTTTGAATCATTCTAGTCGTTATTACAGCAATAAAGTGAAACTTTTACGCTAAATACCTTTTTGTCTGTTATATTACAAGCGACTAAAAAATCGATGGCTGGTTCGATTCGCACAATCCCAGTCTTTTCCATCGTCCTGCACCCTTTCATATAATATTCAATCTGCAAATCAATAACAATCACTATAACAGAATAATTTCGTCGCGATAGTTACATGTACATATCGATTCCTGGGCACTCTTTTTAAGCATAAATCAATTATGTCCATTCGAAATCCCTTTGTTATCAATCTTTGCCGAAGCGCGTTGTTTTCTTTCGGCGGTTCTGAAGCAAAAACCTCCACATCGTTTTAATAATCAATTTACCCGGTGCAGGTTCTTTCTCCAAGTTGTTATTCAGTGAGTTATTAAAGGCAGGTGTTGATGAGGCACTCGTATGAGCTGAGCTCATTAAAATCTCATGGAGGGCAGCTTTGTCATCAATTGCCGATAATTCGACGTCGTCAAATACACTACTTTTAGTCTCAAACTCGAAAAGCGGCTTTGTCTCGAGGGGAGTGCATGGAGCGGTTCGTGATGATATTGCGGTGGATGAGGGCAATGGGCAAGGCACCAGGACTTCCTGGAAAGATATGATGAAAAATGAGCTTGACAATATTAAATAAATTCTACACATCATGGACTCCATGTAATTTAATAATGAATAATTGACACAAGATCAATTTTCTTAAAAGTAAACCTGTGATAATCCGCTAAATGCTGTTTTCAACGAAGGAATGGCACTGGAAGAGGCCGAAGTTGTCATCGATGCCTCCGTCGACGTCGACTGCGACGACGCATCATTCAAACGATCGTATTGTTCTCGTGCACGATGCTCAGTTTCGAAATCGTACTAAAATTCTCTATTTGTAATTCCAAAAAATTCCAAATAACAACCTTAAGCTCACTAAAAACAAGATTCCTTGGTAGAACAATATGATCCAGAGTTATGTTTGGAGTAGGATAGAACTTTCGGCCAACTTCCATTGGAATATCATGAATATAATCTTTAAAAAAAACCAATTATCGATTTAACAACCAGAAGCAATATTTCATTAAAACTAACCATGATAGTTTCGAGACATTTACCAAGGTACAGCCACACAAACAATATTGTATAATCTATTTTACACGAATACGAATTCAACAAACAAAAACGAATATATATTGAATGAAAAAATTTTTTTCATTAAAATTGTGGAAAACCTATTGTGCGCAATTATTGCGAACAACCATGCCGTGGTTTGCCACAAAGGGGCGGAATTTCCGGGTCAATTCACATTTCTGCCTGCTGCGACCCCCTAATATACTTGAAGCTTGTCAAACGCACAGCTTATGTATATTAATTCTGAACATCTTTCTGATATATATATATATATATATTAACTTTGTAATTGACACAGTTTATAGACACTTAATTTGTTTATTTTAATTTGTTGTTTTGTTTATTTGTTGTTTAATCGATTTTTTGGGAAACAAGTTGTATAGTTATTTTGTAGTAATCAGATGTGAACTTTAAATAATTGACATTGAAATATTTTCCTGATTTTCTTGGCTCTTAATTATTTGCACGATTCTATTTATTTACCTTTTTCTGTTGGAATTTCTCATTTTTATATTTTAAGCAAATATTTTTTAAATTATTATATTGTCAGTTATTATCCAAAATGAAGAACAATTGTTTATTAAAAAACTAGTATCGATTTTAAGGCACAGAAACATTAACAGGGGCTAATGTGATTTTAATTGAATTTCGTAGAAATGTTTTATGTACTTTAATTGTCTAGTTCAAGTATTGTTGTCACGTTTAATTCAATCATAATATATTTTGAGAATATTGTGCTCTCACCTGCCGGGGTAATATTCCAGAAGACCAAATTGAATGGTTAAGCGGGGAGCTCAGAAAAGATGTTCATTTTGCAAATTTCGGTAAGAAGTGCATTTTTAGATAGTTTATGACGGGCTAGTAACAATGACGTGTCAAGTTAAATGAAAATAATACGCCTAAATTAATAAGAAATGTTTAAATATTGAAAAATGTTCATTTCGATTTGGCGTGTTCTAGTATTAGCTTAATATGATTTTACTCACTTTAAAACAAGATTTAAAAAATTGTCCTCCTAATTCATACTTGGAAATTGAAAATACAATGTTATAAAATATTAAAATCGCAATGTTCAGTTCACCACTAATTGCTAGTGAATGACGTAAATGAAAATTAGAACAATTGTTATACTATAACGCTTCTTGTAAACTTTCATGTGTAAATTTAACATTTTTTTACATGTCATCTTAATAGGTTTGTCCAAAATTATTTCAGAGCTTTAATTTCTTTTGAAATAATTGTCGGTTCAAGCTCGATTACGTCCACACGCCAAATCGAAATTTCGATTTTTAAATGTGTGTGCAGATTTTTACGTCTTTATGACAAGTTTAAAAAGTTTTAAAACGATTTAATTAAGATTGTCTTAAACTATCTATAGTCGTCGCCAAATTCGATTACCGCTGCAAAGTGTGGCGCACTTTTTAAATATTATTTTTTCATTTAATTTTCATGATTATTTCCTTGTTTAGGCTCGTTCTATACTGTTTTTGCTTAAATAAATTGAAGAATATGTTTTAGATGTTGTTTAAATCGTGGAATAATTGTGGAAAATAATAAAAATCATAAAAATTAAATGAAAAAATAATATTTAAAAAAGTGCGCCACACTTTGCAGCGGTAATCGCATTTGGCGACGACTATAAAAATGTTATTATATTTCTAAAAAGTTATATTTGAGCATGCTTACTGAGCTCATTCTATTATCATGCAAGCTTGTATGCGTCCATCATTGAGAAACAAAGAACTAAACTAAGTTAACATACCGATAGTTTCTGATAAAGTTTAAGCTAAGCTCGTGTAAGGGAAGAAAAGAACAATTGGTAATTGAATAACATTGCATTTCCAACTAAATTAGGACTCTTTTACTTACTTATTTCGGGTGCTTTTATAATTTTCTTATAGTAAAGCGGGCTTCGCGGCTCCATTGCCGACCAGGAAACCATGTGCTCCACTATTCCGATTCGCCTCCTTGAGCTTCTAGAGTGTGATTGAGTCTTTATGGCGAATTTTTTCAATTTATGTATCTTCTATTTATAGCTATTTGAGATATTTATCAAGATAAAATATAAGTTCTGTATTGCAGAAAACTGCTTCATGGGACTCGTCTTCGATGGAGCCAGTGTTATATATGTCACATCTGTATTAATATTTGTAAGCTCTTTCTTTCCTTCATTCGACAAAAAACCAACACATTTGTAGCTTCTTATTTCTATGATAATATTCGTGCAACGTCAAATTTACCGGCATCGAAACAATGCTGCTCGTGTGAAGCCACAGGTTACTGCAACTCCACGTCTTGCTGATTGTCGATTGTTGCAGATAAGCCTGAGCCATCGGATATCGAACAAGAAGACGATTCAATTGCGACAAAAACAATTGGAGAATGTGGTGCGATTGCGGAACGAGAACCAAGCGCGTCTCACTGATTGTGTAGCGCTTCAATTCCGTCAGTTCAATTGCACAAAAGTGCATGAGATGTATTATAGATGTGCATGCTTGTATCCGTCGGCCTGACCCGCATACTTTGCTTATTAGTTGTTATTGTCCACACCTTAGTATTCTGTTTTTCTTCTACTCCTGTTTTTGTTTTTTAACGCTTTTATAAATGTGTGCTTGTTTATAATTTGATTTGAAGCTATTAATTAGGTTTATAGATAGCGACAAGCCGTATGTCCATCGGATGATTGCTGTCGATGAAGTGTCTTTGGAAATTGGTGAGATTTGATTGATTGATATTGACATGATTATTTGATTTTGAAACAGATGGACTGTTGCAACGAATCGAAGGCGCCATCCATAGAAAACCCGGGGAATCGACCTACCTTTATTTACAGAGGTATTTTTTAAATTAGAGTTATTACGTAAGCTTTTCGGCAGTCTTCTCAAGAATTTATTTGCAGGATACGGGAGAAGGTTCCATCGATTCCCACCAATCTAATCGTTCGGATATCATTCCTACAAGAAGCGGCGAGATATCGACCAGAGGTGAAGATTTATAGACCATTCAAGAATATAGAATAAAATATCTCATTTTTTTGCAGAAATTCGACGTGGAACATGTAATGGAACTTCGATCGCTTCTCAACAAATTTATGAAAATGTTTTCGATTGAAACGAGGCGAATAGTGAATACATTTTGCAGATTATCGGAAGATTACAGTTCTCTACAAGACGAACCGAATGAATTGAGCGGCTCACGCGGCGTTGTCTCGTCGTTTTACCAACTCGGACAAAAGATTATCCCGCACAATGCTGGATCAAAGAGGAGACGAAACAAATTTGGAGGCAGCGACGGTTTGTTGATGAGCTTTCGCTGTGAAATTTTGTGTTTTTTGGTTTGCATGAGAAATTGCTAATAATAAGTAGCAACCAAAGATGTTTATTTGTTATGCAGAGGGGAAACTTGTTATTAATTATTTATTGAAGAATGTGTAAGAATGTACCCAAAGTGCGAATGAGTGCTAAGTTTTAATTTTTGAATAGGAATACAATGAATAGTAAGAAATATAATTAGAATGGTTTATTTTTCTATCTGGATATAATAATGAATAGATCATGGGTTTTAGAAATACGAGGAAAAATATATTTTCATTTATAGTAACCATAATATTACTACGTCTTAACTACAAAACTGAAACGATCCTCAAGTCTTTTTGAATTTTGGATGATGAAGGAATTGATTCTTCCAACGTTAATTAGGACAGATGTCAATCAAAAAAACTCAAGGTTGTTGGCAATTAAGGGAAATATAATTCCGTATATTATTCATTGAAAGCTCTATTGAATATACTAGAAGTTTAACTAGAAGAGACTTTTACAAACAGTGCACCGGAAGCTATACCAAAATGTTATCAGTATTATTAATTTTGTAATAGATAATTAATTATTATCATAATCTAAGAATATGAATAGTTTGATTTGATCATTTTTGAATTATTTTCAATGGTCTCATAGATAAAATGAAACAAATATTCAATTTACGTGAATAATTTCTCTGTTTTTCATTATATTTCTTCAAAATTTTTAGATCACGTCAGATTTATTACTTTTATTTTTTATAAAAATAAAATGGGAATTGTCAATTTCTCAGATTTTGATAATAGTTTAATAACATCATTTTTCTGATTATTGAAATTTGAAGAAATAACACAATCATAATAGGCTTTTATTAAACTCGATTTTGAGTTTGAATGTATTTCAGGAGTGCGGCTACTATTCAACAAGGAACGCGAAGAAAGCGCACCGTTGTTATCTCCACTAGCCGGCGGTGCTACAATGACGGGAACGTCTGATTCGCCACTTCGTCGGCAATCGGAATCGCACCATTCTTTGCTGCAAAACCAGTAATGGTCAAGTGTGGCCTGAGAGTACACTTTTGTTTATTTAGTTATGCATATAATAATTATTATTATATTAGAAGCTAACAAACTCGGTTTTGGAAAAACAATTTCATTTTTTGTGATGAGAAATTTGTTTGTTTTGATTGCCGGTGAATTTCGTATTTAAGTTGAATGCTGTATTATGCTTTCTATTTATTTTTTCAAAAGCAACTAGTCAAAAATGGTTTGTTCATCATTTGAAAATTGTTTTATAGGTGACAGTGATGACGATGGGCTTTAAATTAAAGCAACATTGGCTCAATACTTGTGATATCTTCCTTTTATTTTCTTGATTACTTATTATGTATATATTCTCTGAAATGTTTGCAATTTGTCGTTCACTTTTGATTGTTGTTGTTTTTGTTGTTGTAATTAATCGAATAACAATTGTGTGTTGTAGGGAGGATCGAAGGCCAGCAGTAACAAGTAGGAGAGCAGAAGATGAATTGGCTGGTGCTGGCGACAGCAATATTCACATCGAATGGTTGTGTCTATTGTGGTATGCCAGCAGAAACAGCAGTAGGATTGGGAAACGAAGCAGAAACAACAAAATATGGGATGTATCAACAGCAGCAGCAGCAACAACAACAACAACAACGGAGAACAAAGATTGAAGGGGTGGAAATGTCGAAACCTGGTTGGTTATTATTCCATGCGCAGTTCATATTCGTTATTATTGCAGGACTCCACGATCTGGTGTTGAAAACAATGCACAACACGGCCAACTATTTAGGATTCGGAAGAGTTTGCAGGAATAACGGCAAACGCACCGAAGATAATACCTGCATATGCCCAAAATTTTACAAGGTTTGATGGAGCACGTTTTGATGGAACACGAATGAGATTAAGGGAGATGAATGCGAGATCAAAGTCTGCATTAACGGTGGAGTCCTGGAAAAGATGTCGAAAATATCCCGAAATCATTGCAAATGTCAATATCCACGGTACATTCACGGAGAGCATTGCGAGAAACCGACTTGCTCGGGGTGGGGAAAGTTGAGAATGCACTCGAACGACACTTGGTCATGCGAATGTGCCAGCAATTTGTTCTACAAGGGCCGCTTTTGTGAGGTAATTGAATTTGAAGCCATATGGCTTGGAATCGTTTAGTTTTGCAGGAGTTTGTGATTCCCACTGAGGCCATTTTGTTACTCTCCTTTAGTGTGGTTTCATTGATTGTCATCTGCATATGTCGGATGAATTTGTGCAAGAAATCGTCGCAATATTATGAAGAAGAACGGCGGGAGAGAAGGTCCCGACAAGCAAGGCAAGCTCAATTGTCGGTGCCCTCGAGAACTAGGCGGACGGTGTGTATAGAACTATACAATTTCGCCTAATTTATTATAAGTTTCAGAGGAGCTGTCCACGGCAATGTACTGAAGAAAATTTAATAAACGCATCAGAGCAAGTTCTGCAACGACCACAAACCGCTTATCCTCAAGGCGTAGTGCAGCCATACGTTCTGAGATTGGACACTATCCCAACTTTCAATCCGTCAATGATTGGTAATCGCTTTATGGAAAACTCGATAATGAAAATTTTAAGGCGGTGTGGATCCCCAATTGAACAACCGTTCCCAAATAGAACCTCCACCTCCATACGAACGAGCCGTTGCCGAATCGCGTGCTCGACCACCAGAATACACGCCAATTGACATGAGCAATGCGAAGCTCGACGAATAGTTGTTATTTTGTTACGTTATTTGTTTGTTGTTGTTGTTTGTTCGTTTCTAGTTCATTGAGCTTTAAGTCGCATAATCTGTGGTAATATTTATATGTAACTATTTGATTGGTTCAAGTATCTTGTCTTTCTGGTTGCCTCCCTCAACGATAACGATATACACTGCTACTTAAATTCGGGATAGTGTATTGCAACGAAATTTGTATTTTGTCATCTCAGGAAACTATTATTTTAATTACATTCCCAATATAAATAATTTATTTTTGCTAGCATATTTTTTAGTATGAAACCCGTCAACCATTGAAAACAAGGAATATGTAAATATTACAGATATCTTACAGCCCCTATATATTATTTAGTTTCCTTTTTACTCTCATTTAACAATTGCCGACTGGATTGAGTTGATGGCACGTTCTCGCCAATCTCTCTCTTACTATCATTTACAGCTACCGGTAACGTGGTGGTATTTCCCGGTGGTACCGACGAGTCAACTTTTTTGTTGAGCTGAGCAACAATATGCTCCTGTTTCTCTATGAGCTCTTGTTGAGCCTTCTGTTGTTCTCGCATCTCGACGAGCATTCGCACTGCTTCCGTCTCGTTACCTTTTACGGCCAGCTGCGAGATGTCATCGAGTTTCTCAAAACCGACATTCATTATACCAATCCCCATGTGTACATACTATTTACCTGAGAAATATTGAGATTTGTGTCGAGTACTCGTTCTTCCAAACTTTCCAGTGATTTGAGGACCGGTTTATCGGCAGCCGATTCTTCTTTAGCTTTTGGCTGAATTTGTAAGAAACAATTTTAATTGAAGATTGCCGGAGTGCGTTTCACCTTTTCAACGACGAGCGTCTTATTCTCTGCGGTTAGTACGGCCCATGTACTAACAACCAAAATGAATAATCCCACGATGAGACAAACTTTGGCGCCAACGGTAGAGTGGCTTTTACGGGCCCGATTGCGTTCCGCCTGCTGCATGGCTATGAACATAGTCGATGGCAAAATTGTTGACACCAAGCTTCCGATGAAAGCGCCCGTCAACCCAAGGATGAATTCAACTGCGTTTAAAATAGATAATTGTGCACGAATGATTATTACATACCATTGGGAACCATTATGGCCATTATGGTATTTGCAAACAATATCGCTCCTGTGAGGATGTTGAATGTGTAATTTTCGAGAACCAATGAGTGCATTTCATGATCATTCTGAAATTTTAAAGATATGGTGAAAGCATTTGAAAAATTTAAATTATGACGCTAATTACAATGAAAGGGTATAAATAAAGTTTCCACATGATTTTAATAAAACATGAAACTCAAATATTTCAAATCAAAAAATCAAATTTAAAATAGTGGCCTAAGAAAATTTCTCTTCCACTCTCCTAACTACCCATGTTTCCAAATTCTTCGCACTATTTTTTTTCCAATAAAAACGATCGTACCTTCTTCAATAACAAACAGAACAGCGCAGTTCTTGCTGGAAACAGCAACAATGGAATTGACACCGCGATGGATAACAAGAATGCCAATTTCAAAGATTGCGTGACAAGTGTCGGTGCGAACTGCACTAGCACGTCTCCATGCAATTCACTCGAATAGAACGCAACGTAACCGAATACACCAACCGCCGCGTACATGGCCGCGCAGATGTTGATCGCTTGTGATACGACACCGTCGACTCTCGACACGGACGCTCCGCGAATACACGCCATCACCGGGAAAAGCTGAGTTTGACAGCACATCGCCATGCACACGATCGGCAGGCTACAATCAACTCTATATTAGGTCGGACTCGCTTCTATACCATGTCAAAAATCCTTCGGGCCGCCACCAGACCACATGAATACTCCACTCGCCTTCATAAATTGTTGGCAACGACTCAAGCACCTAAACGCATATTATTACCCCTCGTAATAGTATCAACCAAACCATTCGAACGACAAATATCGCATAGAAAAGGCACGCCAGCGAGCTGATGATGGAAAACTTTTTGAGATCGTTGATCATCGACAGCGGCAACACAATGAATACCACAACCACCACCTTCATCAACGACTCATTACCAGATTATTTCAAGTTTCATACCATCACAAGTATCCTCAATCTTTGAGTCGGCGCTTCAAGCTGCAAGTACTCGGCGACCACATGCGGACCAACGTCGCCGATAACCACAATAAACGCAACAATCGATGACACCAAGTAAAACAACAAGCAAAGCTCAACAAATCGCCTTCCCGTTGACCCCAGCGTCGCCTTGGCGAGGTTCTCATAAGACACCGAGCTTCAACACCAATCCATATCACTATATACTAAACTCAACCACCAACTTTGTTGTAAACGCCGACTGTGCCAAGTAATTGCACGTGAGCTTCGTTAGAACCGCGCAGCCGGCAATCATCATTGAGGCCAGCAATATTCCGCACTACAATTATACATCAAATAGTTACATTTCTGGATAAATAAGAACCTGTTGGAATATATAAGGCATGGCAAGCACCGAGACCCCAATGATACAATTCGCCAAGTTGAATACATGCGGCCACGGGGAATATGATCCATCCGCTTGATGGCCGTATTCTCCACTCGAATCTGAACCATTCTGCATTCACGACGAACTTATAAATATGGCGCACCGTCTATGAGCACTGTGGAAGATGTCGATTTTCGATTAAGCAGACCTTCCTCATCTTCGCTTTCTCTCATTTTCATCTTAAATAATTCTTATTCGTCATTGTCGTTTTGCTAATATTGTTTCCAAATTTATGGCAAAATAACAATCAAATACATCAATCCCGTATTTCACAGCGAATATTATCATCCAAATAAACTCAACAACTAACAATTCATTAATCTAATTAAAAAAATACTGACACAGTCCATTTACATATCTCACAATCAAATATTATCCCGCAATTTTATACATAGTTTATATTACAATTCATCCGTTAATATTCTTCGTTTGCTCTTCTTCCCGCTTCCTCTCATCTAAACTCTTCTTCAACTGTCCCACCACATCTGCGATATCTTTTTCGAACAATATTGGCTTCAGTTCCACTTCAATCGTCTTCAACACATTGTTAATCTCCTCTTCAGTGCATTTCAATTCACTATGGCATTTGTGCCAATCATGCATTATCTAAAATAATATATTTAAAAAATCACTTTAAATAACAACAAAAATACCAATTCGAAAACTCTGCTTCCTTCAAACTGGCATCCCTTTAAATTGAAAACATCCAATGGTGCCTCATAAGAATGTGCACATTTTAGAAAGCTCTTAAAAATATTATATACCCAAACTCCACAGAAATAAACCTTTGTATGTTTCCATAATAAATCATCATTTTGTTGATAATTAATAAAGATCAAATTCGCAACTAGAGATGGTATTGAAACCGGCAACAGCTCGCACAGCGGAAGAAAATGTGAGAATCTTGACCATCCAGTCACAAAAATTCCTTGCGCTTTCCTCGATGCCTAAACAAACCTTCCCAATCAACTTCTACACAAGCCTCACCTTCTTATTCATATCCATCAATTGCACGTAACTCTTATGCGTCTTCAAATACCTCTCCACGTCGATAAACATTTCCTTCTGTCCATTGGCTCCTTTAAACGCGCTCGCCAAATAAAACTCATCGAATACATCATCCAATCGCTGGAACAATCCATCCGGAAAGTAGTCCCGCTTTGTCACATCCACTGAATATCCCCAAACCACTACAACAAAACTCGCTGAATATAAGTCAATCGTTTATGGGACAATACCTGGAACAATAAACTTCTGTACATTCATAGAACGGATCAAATCCGCATCATCCTTATCAAACATGTCGTTCCAAGCAAAAACCGTCGAGAACCCAATGTCATGCGCCATTTCGCCGACGCTCGCGATGTGCTTCAATTTTATTTGCGTCACATTTAAATTCTCAGATTTCATTCTCCGCGAACATCTGCAAATAATTATAAACATCGAATATATTTGATTTTAAATTTGAAGCGCAATTTTTACTCCATTTTTCTACATTTTGAATCCTAAATTGTAAGAAAAAATATCACTAAAATCCAATGAAATGTTGTATTTCCATTCCCGTAAACTTTTTTCCCCAATTCCACACCAATTACGTCATAAAACAGTTGCTTTGTAAGACCATACTATGAGATAACCAACAAAATGACGTAAAAATCTAATCTAATTGTAATTTTTACGTGAAAACTAACCAGACCATTAAATATAGGAAAATTTATTTTATCATTTGGCTTAAAATTGGCGTGCTACACTTGTTGGCATCATGTTGGCATCACCCTAACGCCAATTATATGCGAACAAATCAACCCTCCATTAGAAATTCACCTCCAATAAGAAAAAAAGAAATCTCTCAGCATAAATTGAATACAATTTGTTGTTCATTTTAAACGATTCTTAAAATATCTTCTTACCCATTTTCGAATGTCTTCCCAATAGATCTTGCTAATAAAACGTAAATATTCTAATAAGTAGCAACTGCATTATTTTATTGCGCTAAAATGTTTCACGTTGCAACGCGTTACGTTGTTTTTCCCGCGGACGAGAAATAAACAAAATAATGGCCTAGAAATAAATCCATCCATTAATTAATATTTTAATTTTACTTTAGATTTAGCGTCTCTTTAAGAGTTTTATTATACTCCAGCCCCGGTAGCGGCCAATACTCGTAGCTGGTCCGGTCATCGGAGGCCTGGTAAGCCGACCGCACGGAATAAAGGGCGGCTACTATTACTCCTAAATCAAAGACGACGTGGTCTACTTTGGCGAGATGCAGTCCTTCCAGATGGAGGAGATAGTTCGCAACCGCTTGGGCGGACTATTTGAACTCCTAGTAACTATAGTAAGTAGCTAACTTGTTTCACGTTGTTTTTTCCCGCGGACGAGAAATAAACAAAATAATGGCCTAGGAATAAATCCATCCATTAATTAATATTTTAATAATTTAACAATGGAAAATGACTTTAGATTTAGCGCCTCTTTAAGAGCTTGATTATACTTACATATAGAGTCGAAATTTCTATTAAAACTTAGCGCAATTGGTCGAGGTTCCGAGATACGAGCCGCGAATTTTCATGTAAGATAACCCTATCATGTCGCGAGGCTGCCGGGCACGAGGTGGAGCAGAATTCTTTCACAATGGGATCCACAAGGCTGGTTAAGAGCGACAGGGAGACCCCACAGTCAAGTTCTGGCTATCGAAATACGTCCACGAGAAGTCTATCACCAGTGCGACTTGAAGAAGAAAGATATTCTCGAGGAGAAGTTCGCTTGACCAGGCGAAGCCGAACACTCTGGAGAGAGTTGGTCCGCATCTCGACGCTGTCGGAATGACACAATCCAGTAATCAAGTAAGTAAAGTTGGAACGTGGAACCGACATATTGACTTAAGGAAATTCTCATATTTTAACCCGTAATCACTTGGGGACGAAAGAAATGACAATGAAAAAAAGGCGTGAGAAAAATGCAACGTGCAAAAGTAATAACACGCACACATTTCTCGATTTAATTTTTTCTTCCATTTTAGCGATGCTATTGTTATTGCTTAAAACAAGGTTTGTGGTAATTTATATTACTTTATATATAGTTCAAAAAATTCAGCAATTAATGCTGGAACTTTTTATAGCTATTTCCCGTCTTAATTGCAAAAAAAATTTTTAGGTCCAAATGGGAAAATCGCTCATAAAAATTGATGGAATCGAGCGTTTTGTTTGGTTCCAACATATGATGTAGCCCAAAAAATTCTGCATCTATTGATGTAGGCCTCATGTGGCTAAGAAATATTACAAGGTCAAAAAAAAATTAAGTTTTATCGGATGTGTCCATAGAGCACAATTTTTTTTAATCGAAAAACGTATTAATTGGTAAGTTATGGTTTCCAGGTATTGTTTAAATTATTATATTGTCCATTATCTATAATATATTTAATTTTAGGCTCTCTGGACAACATAGTAGTTTGGTTACACTATGCCTGATCAAGTTTTAAACGCAACAAGCTGATTATCGATTAGAAGAGGCTGTAAACCATGTAAGTATTTTTATATTTACCGGAAAACAATTTAATATCGTTCAGAGAGCAAGAACAACGATCATAGATGCTGAATTGATTGGTAAATGGAATCAGAAGCAATATATTCTTTCGCTATCGATGGGAAAAGCCATTCATAGTTGCAGAACACTTTTTCAAGATTTAATAAATAAGCTATGTTTAGTTTGTAACTTTTTTGTTTCATAAATGACTGAGTGATTTTTCTTGAAGTTTACATATTGTGAATATTGTTTTCGATAAATCTACTTCCATGAATCTGTGTTTTTATTCTTCATAAAGTTACGATGTCGTCCTCCGATTTGAATGCTGAAGTTGTTGACGTTCCATCGTTCCATCAGCTATAATTCCAAAATCAAAAAATCAGCCAGTAAGAAAAGAACAATTAATTTGTACCTAGCAGGGTTGAACGGAAATCAGTTTTTTCAAACGGACGACTGAAAACGGAAATGGAACTCAAAAAACCAATCGATTTAATCACGAGTTGCATTTGTTTCTTTTTTTATATTTGTTGACGGGTTTTAGGTCAGGTTGTTTTATGATAATTTTACAATTATACTTTTAATAGTTTATTTATTCTCAATAAATACAAATAAATTTTCTTTCCAATAGAAATATGCACTTGAAATCTCATCAATGATTGTTCCAGTTGATATCTAAACGATAAAAATTCAATTCTGGTAAAATATTAAAATGCTTACGTTGTTATTCCATTCTGACTCAAGTAAACGCTCGATTCCACATTTATCATCGTCCTCCTTGCTCTCTGAACGATATCCAATGCCTTTCCTGTTAAATATTAATCAACTTACATGGTTATTCGTTCCTGATGCCATTAATTGAACGATTCATCATCAATGATCGTTGTTCTTGCTCTCTGAACGATAAAAGATTGATATCCGGTAAAATATAAAAATACTTACGTTGTTATACCATCATGACTCGAGTAAGCGCTCGATTCAGCATCTATGATCGTTCTCCTTGCTCTACGAACAATATCCAATGCGTTTCCTGTTAAATATTAAACAACTTACATGGTTATTTGTTCCTGATGCCATTTACCGATCAATTCAGCATCTATGATCGTTGTTCTTGCTCTCTGAACGATAAAAAATTCCAATCTGATAAAATATTAAAATACTTACGTCTCTATACCGTTCTGATTCCATCAAACGCTCAATTCAGCATTTATGATCGTTCTCCTTGCTCTACGAACGATATCCAATGCGTTTCCTGTTAAATATTAAACAACTTACATGGTTATTCGTTCCTGATTCCATTTACCAATCAATTCATCATCCATGATCGTTGTTCTTGCTCTCTGAACGATATTAAATTGTTTTCCGGTAAATATAAAAATACTTACATGGTTTAAAGCCTCTTCTAATCGATAATCAGCTTGTTGCGTTTAAAACTTGATCAGGCATAGTGTAACCAAACTACTATGTTGTCCAGAGAGCCTAAAATTAAATATATTATAGATAATGGACAATATAATAATTTAAACAATACCTGGAAACCATAACTTACCAATTAATACGTTTTTCGATTAAAAAAAATTGTGCTCTATGGACACATCCGATAAAACTTAATTTTTTTTTGACCTTGTAGTATTTCTTAGCCACATGAGGCCTACATCAATAGATGCAGAATTTTTTGGGCTACAACATATGTTGGAACCAAACAAAACGCTCGATTCCATCAATTTTTATGAGCGATTTTCCCATTTGGACCTAAACATTTTTTTTGCAATTAAGACGGGAAATAGCTATAAAAAGTACCAGCATTAATTGCTGAATTTTTTGAACTATATATAAAGTAATATAAATTACCACAAACCTTGTTTTAAGTGCCATAAGTATTAAATAGCAACATAGAAGAGAATAATTAATTGTGGCCGAACATTACATCTCGTCCCCGACTCCTCCCTCTCATTTCAAAACGTGTACATCATTTTTCTATTATTCTGACCCCGAGTGCGTAATGGTTTATATTTATGAATATATTTAAAAAAAAAAAGACATTTAAAAAATGCAAACCTTATGTCCTCAGCCACATGATAAGCTTCATCTGCTCCAATATGTACACGTGTTGAATTGGGATGAAGCTGGCGAACCTGTACGATCATCTCCCGAATAAGTTCGAGGGATTTTGCGTCGCTTATGCATAACGAGTTCTTCTGAAAATTCCATAAAATTCTACTTTAATTATATCCCATTTGCATGCTCAGTTAAGCTTCTCTCAACTAGCATTCTCATAGAAGATTGTATTTTAGGAACAATTTAACATAAATTGTCTGGGCTAAAAAACAACTCTTTAGAAAAGTATGTGGGGAAATCTAGACAACATGTTTTAGTATTCTTTTATAGCCTATATCGGACCGTTGAGTGGGGGTCTAAATGTCAAAATTTCGTTCTCGAGTTCATTGTGGAATCAAATAATTGTCGAAAAACGGAAACCGGTATCGATTATACCATTTTAAAATTATTTTTGATTTGGTAAACACAAAATTTGATGGACGGAATGAAATTTTTACAATTTAAGAATCCAAAACCCGGAAAAGCTGCACGCCAAATGAATTGGTAAAAACAGAAGCTCAGAAAAATAATTTAAACCTAATATATCGTAAAATTCCATGAGATATTTTAAGAAAATCTTTACTTTCACGTGGATTTCAATAGAATTCGCTTAAAACTTGCAAAATTGTCATTTTCATTTGGTGTGAAGCTGTATACACACCAGTGATGGGAGGGACCCCGTTTTTTGGAATTCCCGGCGGGCGGGACCTTAAAAAAATTGAAAATTTCAAAACCCGGGACCGGGACTTCCCTTTTTTTAGGAAAATACCCGGGTCGGGGGGGGGGGGGGAGGGGGCGGGGGAGTCCACCCCATTACTGAACGGTAATAGTGGCAATTAAAAAAGAGGAAGAGTGAGAAAAAGAGACGAGCGAACCTTTCCCTTTTAAATTATGTAACCATATGTATCAAAAAACACCACTATGTCAATATACACAGACTTCCCTTTCTCCCAACCCGGGACCCAGGACTTCAATTTTTCCCTACCCGGGGCACGGGACCGGGACAGGGACTTCAATTTTTCCCTACCCGTGACCCGCGACCGGGACATCCCTTTTTCAATACCCGTGACCCGCGACCGGGACTTCCCTTTTTCAATACCCGGGGGCCGGGACCGGGACTTCAATTTTTCCCTACCCGGGACACGGGACCGGGACCAGGACATCCCTTTTTCACTACCCGGGACCCGGGACCATGACCGGGATCCCTTTTTTTTTAGAAAAATACCCGGGTCGGGAGGGACCGGGGGGAGTCCCTCCCATCACTGATACACACCAGTGATGGACGTAATATAAATTTTCAATTTCGGAATGGGGAACGCGGAACACTGAATTCCGTCCATCACTGATACTCTATTCCTTCCGCCCCATTACAAAACCTCAATCGGGTGTTCGCTCAATCCCATAAACAAAGATTTCTTGAGCACAAACTCCAAATGGCCAAACGTTTGTATCAACGGTATCACCTCCAATCCATAATATCTCGCCGCCTAAAAATTACCCAAAAATTCGCGCTCATAGTCCACTTCCACCAAACCCGATTAATCTCCAGCACATCGTCCCTACTATAAGCATCGCTTCTGGCAATCGTCTCCAGTGGTCCCGTGTATGGGAACATGTCTTCATACTCGACAAGAATCCCATCCACCGACAACTGCGCCAGAATCGCCAGCACTTTCTTCACATACTCAACCCGGGGCGGCGCTCCCTTCAAATCCAAATGCACAAATACCTGCAATTTTAATTTACAGCCGAGCTAGTCACGGACCATCAAACCTGTTTAAATTGGCGCGTCTGTTTCACCGACATCTGCTGCACCTCAATACCATTGCCGCCACCCAATTGCAGATAATAGACAAAATAAATGAATACAAGTGCGCCAAATGTTACCATCGCTATCGACCGATTATTTATCATCTAATATTCTTCATGGGTTGCTCCAGCTTTTCTACATCTTTTTATTGTCACTTCCTTCTTATTAAAGATATATTTATAATGGATCACAAGTCCAAAATACAAACAAATCAATCACAAATTCTATTATGCACATTTATTTGGTACAATCTTTGGGCGTGTTTCGCTTTCTTTCGGGAGAATAGCCCCAATATCACATTTAGTCAACCCGACGCATCAATATTCAATAAATACATTCTCTAATCAAACAACTTGACAATCTTCTTGGTGATCCGGTTCGACGCACGACTCGTGTCTTCCTTCGCCGCCACTCCACCCGTCATCTCATTGTTCGATGAGAGTACTCGGATCTGCTTGCCAGCCGTCCGATTGAAGCACAAGATCTCCTGGCCAGGCATTATAATATCCGCGCTCACCGGCTCAAAACCATTCATTTTAGTTGACTTCATACGCCCGTTTTAAACTCACATTCTGCTGACATTCGTAGATGGACACCGTAGGGAATGGCAGGAATCCGGCCATCACTGGCACCACACTCAGAGCCACTTGTCCCAATCCCGAATCTTTCACATTGACTACTGTAATGTTAAGTTTTTTTAAATTTGAAACAAAGCGTATGAAAAATATGAAAGTCAATTAATTTATAAAATTTCGTTTTAAAATTGGCCAAGAGGGGCCTTTATTAGTCTCACGCGTGATTCGTCTCGACGAGGAAAATCATTGAGCAAATTCAAAAAAAATCAGTTTAACACTTTAATTTCTTTTCTTATATATTATTTCGCAGTTCATTGTTGCATTTTTATACGTGTCTAGCTCACGTAATATTTTTTAATAAATAAATAAACACGCGAAGCACAGAAAACGCGTAAGTGCTCTATTCACTAGCACGTTCATGGATTTCTGTACAATATACCTGTACCAGTAATGGGAGGGACACATTTTTAAGGTCCCGCCCGCCCGGAATTCCAAAAAACGGAGTCCCTCCCATTACTGACCTGTACACGCCAACAGGAATGGTAACAAAACTGGCTTAGTAAAAGTGCTCAAATCTAGCTTTTTGGGAAGTTGCCTCTAGTCCACCTGATAGCTCCTATAACTCACGGAACCGAAGGTGGGTTAACTGGAGGTGGGGTGTTCCCTGACGCTGACCAGTCAGACGTTAAAGGGCTCACCTGAGAGCACAAACTCAAACCCCAATTCATTTATCACATACCACAGCTCGGATTAGTTGGCTTCATGACGACGAGTCTTTGAGTGAGCAGGCTCGCCATATATACAAATAGTTAAAGAAAAGCCTAGTTAAATTGTAGCGAACAATGTTTTGTTAAAAAATACGACAACATTTTCAGTCACGCTTAAATATTGCAAAATCGTCATTTTCAGTTGGCGTGCCAGTAAAAATTAATTGACCAATCCTTAACGACGGATGCACTTCACTGCCACAAAGTGCGCCGCAATTTGCGAAAGAGCGCGTACTAATTTCCACATACACGCATTTCACTTCTTATTACCCTTTCGAACCGTGTTTGTAAACATTTTTATAGTTTAAATTTATTGGAATGTCATGTGAATAATATTGTAAACTTCATACCTTGTGAATATTTATACTAACTTGTGCCATTTGAACAATCGACCTCGTGAGGGGTCAACAGTTCTTCTTAATTTTATTCCCCATTTTCTTGTAAAAATTGTTATAATTATTTTATGGTGAATAAATATTATTATTATAACTTCTACGAATTTGATTGTTGTTTAGAAACGTTTCGAATTATTAAATTCGAAGAAGTTACGTTTAAAAAAAATAAAGAGCAAAAAAGTGATAGGCGTGGTTTTTTTGCAATTGGTGCGCAGTCTTTTGCAAATTGCGCGTACTTCGTGGCAGCACATGATCTTTCAATAACTTTAGCTACGTGTACTTCCTCTAATGTAAGATTTAAATATAGAATTTTGGACTGTTAGATAGTATAAGAAAGGCCCTGTAGTGGCTGAGGCATTAAGCCACGCCCCTTTGATAAAGATTATAAAAGCAATTCTTATGTTTCAATAAACAGTTCAATCTCTGTCTTGGACTCGATGTGAAGCTAACGAGGCGTGGCAGCTGAAGTTCATAGAGATGCAGCCATGTAGCTCGTTACAGCCCATATATCAATGCACTCCACTGGCACAAAACCGCGCCGCATTGCAAAATACTTCGCACCAATTGCAAACTCAACCTTTTAATTTATTATTTTTATTTTCAATAGTGTCTAATATTGCTAAAGCTTTGGCCTACGTGAGTGTTGTCATTGGAATTTACATCCTTCTTTCATTTGTAAATGGAAAGTCACTTCCACCGCTCAGTCATGTTAAGGCGCCACGATCTTAAATAATGCGTTAACATTTATTGTAGAATGATATTTTATAGATAAACTTGTGTTAACTGACAAATAAAATATTGATAAACTAAAAGGCAGTGTTTGCAATCGTTGCGAAGTATTTTGCAATGCGGCACGGTTTTTCGGCAGTGGAGTGTAAATGACACACTGAAATTTAAAATAGACTATTAAAAATAGTAAAAAAACGAAAAAAAATTTCAATTGACGATGTTTTATTACGATTTTACCGTTAATCTCTTAAAAAATCAATTTTATTTCACTCTATTTTCGACGACTTTCTCCATTGGCTCGAAATAACGATTTTCAAAAAAACCAAATATTTCCAGTGAAACAACCTAGCGCGACTATTCAAATACCAGACGAACAATTCAATTCAAATCCCCAATGCCACCAACCTTTCGTGCGCTCACTCAGCGCCCAAATCCTTTCATCGGCCTCGAGCACAATGAGCAACGTGCACGGCATGTCCTTGAGGCATCTGTTTAATGATTTAAAATGTGCAAATTGATCATCATCTCGCACCTAATCGATATGACGTAGTGGCACGGCGATCCAGCTCGACACAATTGCGCGCCGGGTTGCTGTGAGAGCACTTGGGTGCAAATTTCAAATGAGATCTGGAATATTTATCGCATCAAGCAAAAATGGAAAACGTTTCCGGAATGAGGTAATCTTGGTTTTTAAAATAAGTCAGTCAAGATTTCAAGTTTGTGTTCACACGCCAAATGTCAATTTTTTGAAGTTTAGTCACGTATTTCTAATTTCTACGTAGACTTTTCTTATTCACTTTGAGATATTGTAGGTTTTTAAATAGAGTCAATCCAAAAACCATCAAATTTTTTAACCAACTGACTATCAAAAGCCTGAAATGATCACACAAATTAGGTAGTTTGGGTCTTTAGTAGTACAGATTTCTAGTCTATGTCTGGAATTCCGTCCAAATTTCCGGTTCTTGCACCAGAATTCCGTTCAGAGTTTCGGGTCGTATCAATATTAATCGTTCTCTTCAAATTAGATTAATAATCAGCATAACTGAATTTCGATCAGCCTATTTGTCCATTTAAAATATCAATATTAGCACATTTTAATAACCAAGCTGACAACATTGAAGCTTCTATCCCAAACTAATACCAAAGTCAGCAAAAATTGACATTATTCTCTCATTCCCACACTTACATCTGGCACATTGAGCTCAACCTCATCATCAAACTCATAAACCATGGCTTCAATCATCGCCTGCTCGTTCTCATCAAACTCTTCAAACTCAATGCGCGACCGTATCGAGTACTCGGCGTGCAGTGCGTGCTTCACGCCGACGCCCTTCAGCGGCAGCTTCCACACCAGGTCGACAATGCTCAAATGCTCGCATTCCTGCAATAAAGTGCTATAATTCCCTCACGCCGCGCCCGCCGTCTTACAATCGGCATCTTGGTCAGCGATTCCGCGGCGATCATCTCCCCCGTCGCCGCTTCAATCGCATTCAAATCGGCTTTAATAAGCTTCGTCTCGTATTCGCCGCCAGATGCTTGATGAACTTCAACTTCCAGCAAAATGCTTAAAAAAAGTTTTTTTAATGCAAAAAAGGAAACAACCAACTCCGTGGTGAGCATCGAAGTCTTGCTGGTGATAACCATTAATGGCACAAAATTGACCGAAAGATTATATTTTCGTTCCATCCATTCGACGAAAAACTGCAAATATCCGTCTAAATTTAAGAGTATATTGTGAGAAAAAGTTCCACGAAGAAGGTCTCGTTTGGGCCAAAGAGACAAAAGTGTTCATTTAATTTTCAATTTGATTATTATCTCGCTTTCTCTCTTTGGCCCAAGTGAGACGAAAAACAGCCTCACTTTATTCTCCTTTCTCATTAATTTACACCTTGCCCATATTTACTAATAATAATAACCATCTACCAAAGAAAACGAACGCTTAAGGTCCGTCTAAAGTCCTGAACTGCACTCGGGCCAACTTTAAGAGCATTAAACTCAAGGACCATAAGTCAGAATGACATGATATTCAACAAATACTATAAAAATTAAAGTTAAACTATTCCCGGCCGCCTTGTTCGGCGATGAGAGTTCACAGACGTTTGAGAGAATCCCTTGACCAGTCTTCTTTAATGTCTCAATACTTGTGTGGGAATGACCTTCTCAAACTTCCCTCAACTTCAATGGATACAGAATTGCAAGATACCCCACACGGAATAGTCGAGCGGGTTCCGGAAGCAGGATCGTCTTGATGAAACTTGACATGTGTGTTTCGCAGCACTGTTAAGTCATCTTGTTGATATGCGCAGGAGCACCGTACTGTTGAAAAAAAACAATTTCCTGTCCCAAGGATCCAAATACATCTCCAGAATATCTCTTTGTTGATCTTCATTCCCTTTCCCACGAACGGAACTCAATTAACAGTCCTATCCATCTCAGAAGCTTTTGGGAAGTCTTGGCAAGCACTCGATGATTCTGAGAGTTGAATTCGACCTCCATCGTGAACAGCTTCTCCTCTGGAAACCTGGTCGGGCAAGAATGTTTTCCTTTCTCCAGTCTTTTCGGTTTGTTGGTATCCCATAAATAGCATCATTTCTGCCACGATAAAGGGGCCATGTTGAGCTCACTATTTGACCATTATTATGTCAGTAGCCATCTGTTTCATGCTCCGATGTGGGTTCAGAACGATTTCCGATTTTCGATATCGGCAAATATTTGAAAGAGAAGCATAAATTTGATGTTATTGACTGTGATAAATTGGCTCATTCCTGCTACGAAAAGGGAAGCCAGCTCTCCGTTATGATTGCAAGAACGTTTGGAGAGGATGTTGTTATCGACGCCGTTGTTGATCGCAAGAAGCTCGGCTTGGGATAATCACAGAAGTTGATCTTCCAGGTCCAGTGAGGTCATTGAATGTACCAAGCTTCCAGTAACGTTTGATGGTATCACATACGGTGCTACGCGGTACCCTGCGACTCTCATTGATGCTTCTAGGAACACGCCAATTGAAAATGAATGTGTTCTAATATTTTCCTTTTCAGAGATCGGCGCATAATGGTAGAACTAAAAAATGATAGTCTCAAACGACTTTTTCGTCTATTCCTCTTCCATGTGTTATCCATTTTTTTAAATACAACACACATTGATGAGAAAGAGTGGCCGTCCAAACGAGAACCTCATTTTGGTCTAATTTTTTGCTCTTCCATTAGGCGCCGATCTCGGAAAATGACAATATTTAAATGAGTTTTATAAAATTACAAGCACACCCCAATTGAAGGATTAAGAAAGAAATTTTCGGTAAGAACAGCATGTTTTTAGATATTTTAAGAGGGGCTCGTAAAAATAACGTGTCGGGTTATATGAAAATAATACGTGTAAATTAGGAATACACGTTTAAATATTGAAAAATAGACATTTCCATTTGAAGGGAACGTATTAATTTCAAAATAATTTTTATGTAAATTTGTCAAGCACATTCTAAATTATATTGAGCAGCGCTTCTATTACCTTCTTAACTACATATGATCATGTTTTCTGAGATCTTAACTTAAACGTTTCATTTGGCGTGCTACGAGTCACATTTTGCTTAAACAGCTTGATAATCGGAGAGCGATGGACTGTAACAGATTGGGGTGAAAAACGAATAAATGATAATATAATGATTAAAAAATTGTATCGACGCAACAAAATTGCGTCATAGCGCCAAACTTTTGCCCGGGTAATTATTCGCAACCTTGTAAATCAGTGTGCTCAAACTGTCACACCTATCAACCGAATCAAAGCAAACCGGACTACGAAAGACCGCGCCGCGACAATAAAAGACCACTCGAACGTCCACTACACGCCAAATGAACATGTTCAAATATTCAAATAATTCACACAACTTTACACGTTTTAAATAAAGAAAACTTTACTAGTCATTTTGATAAGCTGGTCTTAAATCATATAAAAACATACTTTCTTACAGAAGAATTATATACGAGAACCTTTTCTGAGCTTCCAGTTTAACCTCACATTTGGAGTGCCACCGGTGAGATGAATGTCAATCCAAATTCAAACAATCGTCCATTGGACCAGCCTAGCGCGAGAAATAAACGATACTGTATTCTTTCCCAGTAACATAACATGTCACAGAAGTACCTTGACAATCCTATCCCAAACTATTTCAAATCCCTTGTACCCTGTACCTCAAAGCGTCAACAAATTATAACCACCACGAAGGAAAAACACAAAAAAGCTCCCATCAGCAAACATTCCACACTTTTTCCAAACAAACCACCTCCAACACCAAAGTACAGTATCCCTAACTATAACCATTATCAGTTTTCCTATATATGGCATAATTCTGATAAGACTTGTTCCCCACTAAAAAAAACACACTGATAATAGTCCCAAAAACCGGCCCCGCCCCTCTTCCAAAATGGTGTGACAGCATTTGCATAAATAGGCGCCGTTGTGCCAGCTTACTCCAAAACATGCTCCGCGTCCTCATCAGCCTTTCGGTCCTTTCCATTCTCGCCGCCGCCTCTCCGATCCATCAGGAGTTGGCGGCCTGTCCGTTCCCCAACGGCACCGACAAGGCCATCCACTCGTACATGTGCTCCAACGGCGAGCAGTTCTCCATCAGCGACATTCAGACGCTCGACAACAAGGGTAACCCGGTTTATCCGATCGATCCGCGTCAGCCGTTCGTCCTCAATCTCACCACCTACAATCACGGCAAGCAAATCGACGACAACAAGGTGAACGTGAAGATCTACGAGTACAAGAATGGATGGTCCGGCAAGTGCGGATGGTCGTCAATTCCAACCTTTGGATTACTGTAAGCATGCATTTTCCGCCTCCCATCATAGCACATTTTTCAGCAACAAGATCGACGGCTGCGAGTTCGCGCACAATTGCCCGCTAACCAGCGGACCACTCAGCCTCATCCTTCCATTGGATCTCAGCCAGTTCTCCGCCATCATCAACGTTCTCGCCGCATACGTAAGCATTCCAAGCCGGCACCAAGCACAAAATTCTTACAGAAACCCTACCAATTGGAAATCCGCATGTACGATTACAATAAAGGAGCAAGCCACGAGGAGATCGCCTGTGTCATGGCGCAAGTCGAGTTGTCATAAATTGCACATAATTAAACCCATAATTTATTAATTCATACTAATAATAAAAATCGTTGAGTATTTGCATTTCATCATCACACTTTTCAAATATAGTTTCTACCGTATAAAATAGAGCGCATTAACAACATGGTTGAGAAAAACATTCCTATTTGATGGACTTTATCATTATTTATTGTGCGGTTTTATTTCTGATCGCCAAGAGAAAAACAAATCTTCGAGATAACGTTAATAATGGGAAACAGAGATGCAGAACAGCGAGACAACGGGAGACGCTTAGATTTCAAACGTCTTATCAAGGAATAACCCAACCACAATACAAAAAGTTTTTTTTTTACCGAATCACGCCAACTGCACTCTTACAAGAGAAAACAAGCTCATTTGACGGTTTTTCAAGAAAATTTTCTAGTACAAGTTTAATTTTTTAAAATAGTTTAAGAAAAGTTTATTAAGCCCGCGTCAAAACTAATTTGGAAATTCAAAATTCACTCTTAAAAATGCGAAAAATCTAGTTTTCATTCGGCGTGCTGAAAAAATAAATTCATCGAGCACATTGTTTGAGAAAAATATTACAAATGAAAAATTAAAAATACTTTTTAAAAAAAAACTTTTTAAATACCCTAATTATTATGAAAAATATTTAAAATGGTCGCACAGGGCGCAAACCTTTTTGCAACCCGCCGCAGGAAATGACTGAATCGGACTTTGCATTTGGCGTCTACCAGTAAAAAGCTCAATAAACGTTAATTTTTCGTAAAAAACAATTTTCTTAATCGAATACAGTAAAAATAAAACTTGAAATAATACATGCGCACGCCAAGTTGAAATAATGATTTACTGTATTTTACTAGCGTCATACAATATATACGTGTACTTTGCAAAAACATATTTAAAACCAGTCGGTCAGATTTTTCTTAAAAAAACAAAAATAATAATAATAATAATATCTTATCAAAACATTAACTTGCAGGAGGTTTTCTAAGCTCGTTTTATTAGCATTCCATTTGGAGTGCATGTGCACCAGAGATGGGCGGAATGGCAGATTTGCATTTCGGAATCCGGAATCGAAAAATGGCTGGAATCCGGAATTCCGGCCATGTTAGGTGTTAACGTTTATATGAAAAGTGAATTTTCGGAATCTGGAATGCGAAATCCCGCCCATTTCTGATGCACATCAGGACAAAAAAAATGAAATAGAGGAAACACATTTCGCACATCAACTGAAATGTTCGATTTTTGAAACTTTGAGATCAAACTACAGTTTTCTGCGTGAATATACCTAAATTTTCTCTGTTGCCAATCTTAAATGTATATCACAAACTATTCAAAAACACAAAATGTTGACGGTATATTTAATCTGGGTGGTCTAAAACGAGTTCCGGTTTAAGCTTCTTCAATTGGCGTGCATCTCGCGAGTGAAAAACTTGGCTATTTGCCAAAACTAGGGGGACGAGAAAAACCACGACCACTAAAAGCCAATTTCCAGATACCTCTGACTCTTACGAAATTTTGTCTTAAAGTGGGTTTTTTGATGACATGCGGCGTGACGATGTAATTTACCAAATTATAATTCTTAATCACTATTCTCCCTCTGATTTTATTACTGACTAGAGAGCTCTACTATTAAAAACCTCATTGAGGTGCTCCGTAGCTCTCAAACTCAACTTTATTTCGTCAATTCTGTAACAATCTCACGCTGGAAAAACAATTCTACTTTCTCTCTCACTTCTTCTTCTTCTTCTTATCAATCAAAATTAATCTCATTTCCAATTCGATTAATTTTTAATTATATAACATTAAAAGTATACTTATGCATCAATATTATATCATATAAACTATACAATCAACTGATAGCACAGTTCCGCACCATTCCACGATTATTGATAACAATATTATAATTATAATTAGTAGTTCTCATTTTCACTCCAACCGAGTCGATTCAATAAACGTTACCGATTTCTTCTGCACGGCTGCTGCTTCACAATTCGACGAGCCGATTCGAAGCAGTGCAAATATCGAGAAACGCGTCTTCTCAAGAGCTTCCATTGCTTTAATCGACGCTTTTATCGAATTCGTCCATGTCATCGTCGATCGATCCTAGTGACCATTTCCGATAGAATATTTCGCAACATCCACATACCAGAAATCTCAAATCATTGCTTCCGCTCGGCGAGCTCACCACCAGCTGCGTCTCTCGTTCAATATCCCCCTTCGCTTCAATCTCCACCACAATCCGCTGCACGACACCAGCCAGAAACGCTGCAAACAAAACCATTCCAATTCTCAATTTCTTGCCAAATTCTCAACGTTGCGCGTCGTTGACAACGTTCATCACGTGCGGCGTCCAAATGCAGCAAATCAGCGGCGCTTGCCTCGCCGCCACATGACTCGTCTCGAATCGCAGACAATCCTCGGTGACGATTTCAATCGTTTCCAGCACAAAACACCCGACACACTCGATTTTCGTCTCAAACACCTGCAAACAACGCAATCTCGCCGCAAATGGCGCAAGTCACCAATTCATTCATGCCGTTTTTGAGCTCATCGACAGTCAATTCCATGCACATTTGCGGACAGTCATCCTTCTCGCGGCTCTTTTTCTTCTTCGACACTAGTCGACTTATATTTTCTTTTGTCTGAAAACAAAACCGTTAATGAAATTGTCAAGCGCACTCTTCTGCCACGATCACTGCGTATCTTGCAAAAAAGTGTGGACAAATTGCAAAACCACGCCCTTCACATTATATTTAAATTTGTTTTTTGTTTTTTAAGAATTCTAAAATCATTATTTGAACATTTAAACAAATTAAACACTATTAATCAATAATTCTAAACGATTCTAACAACAAAAAAGATACGGCTAAATTAGAAAACTAAAACGCGTCAAACAAAAATTGCCTATCTCTTTCTTTCTTGTCCTTTATCTATTCAACCTGATTGTATTCTTTCTTCCTTTCTTCTCTCTCTCTTTCATCCTTTTCTAAATTTCTCCTATTTCAATATTTCCTCATTCATCCTTTTCCCTATCTGTTCTATCTCATAATTTTACTTCTTTATTTTCTCTCTATCTTTCTTCGTTATCTTTCTCATATCTAATTCTTTTCTGAACCTCTCTCTGTTTTCTCTTCTCTTTCCCTCTGTTGTGATGACGAAACTATTGGAAATGGATCAATACCATTCAATCCATACTTCCGGTCTCTCATCACTCTCATAGTCTGCGTCTCACGTCCCTATACACCTGAACTGATGATATCGTAATCAAACTGTTCGAAGTTGTTTTTGTTTTATATTATTTTTTAGGATTTTCTTGTGAGTCAAGCTTTTCTGTTTTTTTGGCTTTCCTTTTATGTTAATCAATTCTCCGTTATTTGGTCCACACTCGAAAGTTAAATTGAGCACAAACCATCTCATGCAGCCAAGAGTAAAGGTAACCAATTCTTCCGCCTCTATGAGTGCTTGGGCGCAGCTCGAACAAATCCCTGCTGATAGGTGCAACCTTCGGGTTGTATGCAGAAGCCGCGAGGTTTGTGGTGGGCAACTCCGCTGGATCAGCTGTGGACCTATCCCATACGCTACCAGCTTATGGAGGAATCCTGAACCTGCTACGGTTGTATGAGTATTCTTAAGGACACACTGTCTCTTCTCGGCCTCCTAGTGTTTTCCCACAAACCACGGAACAACCTAGGGCACGGTGGCGCCTTGGTGCAAACCAGTTGGACAGAGTCTTGTGGACAGACCATCAGCTCCCGTCCCCTCATCATCTCCCCTTGCTTGGTCCGAATGGACTTTAAGCTTCAGGCTCGCCAAAGTTCCTTTGTGTTAAGGTAGTTATTATGGTTTTATTCGTTTTTAGTTTTAATAAATAAATTAAAATAGTAGTTTTTCGCTCATTACTGATCTTACTAGTGTGGTGACCGGATAACGGAAGAAACACAACATATTTTCTTCCTTTTTCTTTCTTTTTTTTATCAATTGAATCTCATTATATTATTTTTCCGTTTTGTTTCTTCTTTCTCTTCTACATCATCCTTTTTTAATTCGCTCTTATTTCTTTCCTCACATATTCCATCATCTTTTTCATCCTTTTCTCTTTCTTTACTCTATCTATTCAATCTCATTCGTTGCGGGAAATTGTTAATACCACATCACGCCAACTGGAAGGCTAATAAGATGAGATCAGAAAAATTACTCCAATCTAATATTTTGGGAAGTTATTTTTAGAGGGTTTGGTGTGCCACATAATATGTTCGCTTTTTCCTGCGTGACCTCATCTGTTACGTGTGCCACGTAACGCATACCCCATTTAATTTAATATAAATATGTAGGTCAGACCAGTCACCACGGTTCCATTCTTATAGCCTATTACTCCTTTTCTTTTTCTCTTATTTTAATTTTTTCTATTTTCTTTCTCTCTCTCTCTGTCTCTCTTCTATACTTTTCTACATCTCTCCTATTTCTTGTACCTGTTTTATAATAAAGACTATAATTCAATCCTCCTCCACAGCACTGGGATTGTCATCATTCTATTAACTCATCCTTTTATTTCTTGTTTCTCTTCTACATCATTCTTTTCTAAATCTCTCCTATTTATTTTCTATTTATTTCCTAACTATCTCCTCACCTCTATCATTTCTCTTCCTTCTCTTTCCCCCATTTCTATAGAAGCGATCAATTCCAAACAGAAGATCACCAACAACAATAACCTCTTGGAACCCATTAAAACACGATAACTTCAATAATCTCATCCAAAAACCATCACCAACAAAACAAAACCAACATCATATTGCGATGCGAGAATCGACAACTCCTTCGGATGGCAAATCTGCGCATTCGTCGACGAACTAAACTTGAGACGGATCACGCTGCGGCCAAGATCGAACCCAACAGTCGATTGCAGTCGGCACACCACCCGACACTGCTCGTTGATCGTCTGAATCGGCTCGAACGGCTCCATCTTCATCTCGAATCGATCATCGTTCGTCAGATCGTTCCATCTGTCGAAATCAGATCCTTAATGATGTCGTCACATCGTAACCAACCGAATCATATTCCCGTCTTGTTTGGCGCCAGCCCGGCACAATTCCATAAACTTTTCATTCACGTTCGCGTCCATTCCAGACTCGCACCGCGATATGAAGTAAATCATGCCAATTCTGTCATAATTTTAATTCAATTTTCCTATCCAATATTGTCTTGCACATCTGACAAGTAAGATCACCTACATTTCATTTCTATTCATGTGCATCTCATCAACACGCTCCAAATCGAACAAATTCTTCAGCATTACGGACGTCGTCTTCTGACAGGGAAATTCCGCTCGCATCTTCTTCGTCATTGCAAGTTTATGTATCGGACATTTCAACTTGAATCTTCTATAATTTGATTAAAATCGTCAACAATTATTGGAATCAATGGTCTTTTGCTTTCCCTTCTAGTGGGAGGATTTTTAATAAAAGATCATAGAGATTAAGTTATCAGCTCGTGAGAGAACGGAAAAATTCAAATTCGACCTTTTTTTCTGCATAAGTGGAATTATAGGAAAAGTAATATAGAAGCACAAAACAAATAAAAAACTAAATAGGAAAACTCAAGAAGAAACAGAAAAGAAAAAATAATGGAGTCCATTAAAAAAGAAGAAAAAAAAAGAAAAAGAAGAAGAAGGAAAAGGAAAAGAAGAAGAATGTCACTCACTTCAAAAAATCGAAAAATTTCAAAGTGACGTGCATTCCAATGCGATACCGATTCGACTGGTGCAGCTCATTAACACAAACATCGTGAATTCTTTCCATTTCCGCCGACATGCTTTCTACCGATGAAAGCGCCTAAACAATACAAGCCCACATTACCATTAAAATAAAGAAACAAACTTTGTCCAGCAACTTGGCTTGTTTCAACTCTTCGCCCTTGTTCAGCCATTCGATAACCTTTTTAGCTTTATCCGAGTCTTCCATTCCAATCAGACAAGACAATTGACTAATCTGTAATCAGATTAATTCCCTCTCAAACCGTTAAAACCAACCGCTTCAAATTTTTCCAGGTACAACCTCGACAGCAGCTCACGCGCTATATCCAAATGCGATATGTCGCACAATAAATTGCAAATATCCATCGATGCCGTCACCGTCCACCAAACCCAACAACTCGTCTTCGCTTCGTCGCCTTTCTTCTACAATCTTCCATTCATTCCTCCAATTCCATTGCCTCACCTTCATTCTCAAATCAAACTCCTTCACCGCTTTCACGCACACAAGCGTGCGCCTGAGAATATCAACCACACAATCGGAACGAATCGACGGCGCCGCATCATTCGATTTCATCTTCTGCTGGTACGCTTGAATCGCCATCAGTATTTGCTGCGCCAGTATATAATTGCGCATTCCCATGTAGTGCTTGGTATTCTCGACTCCTCTCAAACCAAGCGTGCCAATCAGATTCGGCTTGTCGTCGATTTCCACGCAACTCAATTGTTGCACCCAATTTGGTGGATCCGTCGAGTTGATGAATTCGTCTATCAAATGCTCGAGGTCGTCGAATATTGACATGGAGAATTCGATCGCGCCAAAACTCCAATGAAACCGTCCATATTCGGTCTAAAACACACTTTTTTGCTTTTATTGAGATGTGGCGTGCATATTCTAAAGATTCCTTTAATTTGTTGACATCATATCAAGCTCCGACTCGTACAAGAAACAAATAATCATTTTTCTGTTGAAATCCTCACAACGAAAGTTTTGCAAAAGCCACACGCCAATTGAAATGGTAAAATTGGATTCGCAATTAAGATACTAAAAGCTTAAATTTTAGATGCATTGAATATATTAGAGAGGATTTTAGACAAATAGAAACCATTTTGCGCCAACATCATTCTAAAATACTCAGGCATCATTATGCACGTTTAAACATTTGAAAATCATCATTTTCATTTGGCGTGCAGCCATTTGTCGAGTTATTCACTTTCCCAATCTTGCAAATGAGGGATGTACATCAAAGATGGGCGGTATGGGATTCTTTAAAACTCGGAATTCGATATTATGGATCAAAATTGAAATTCCGGAAACGGGAGAGAATTCGGAATCGAAAAATGGTGGGAATAAGGACCTTTTAACGTCTATATTAAAAATGAATTTTTGGAATTCGGAGTGCGTTGCGGTTACGGTACCGTGTATATTCCGCAATTTGAAGGCAGCGTGCATGCGTATTTTTATTTACGTGCAGTGGCTGAGACACTAGTACCAAGCCACGCCCTCTTGAGAAAGGGTAAATAAGTCATTATTATGTATCACTCAATGTGTATCTAACGATCCATGGCAGCTGAAGTTCAGAGCGATGTAGGCATGTAGACATACGCAACAATATTTTTTCATCTTCTCCAATTTTGCTTAATTTCTAAGCTTTCATGGAAAATCCGAAATTATCTTGCCGCATGAGAAAAGTGCGACACAGTTAATGTCAAATTCGCGCGAAGCAGAAAAATTCAAATGAAACTTGTTGTGCTCATAGAAGCGCGAGCTCACCGACGTCAACTACTCGATTTTTGAAAACTTCCGTTGATCAAACAGTGAATATATCATCTGAATTTTAAGCCAGGATAACCGGTTTACCGGTCCGTCCCGGTTATGATTATATAGACAATTGACAGCAAGTAAAATGTATAAACGTAAATAGTAAAGGTTAATGATGAATTGAAATTGCAACGAAACCATCCTACAAACAAGAAAAACGATCGACAGGAAAACAAAAGTTGTTTTTGTGCAAATCACTCTCGTTTTCGGTTTCTAGTTCTATTTGTCTAGCACGCCAAATGTAACAGTCAAATTGAGAGCTCAGAAAATAGTTATTCAGAAAGGGAATCGGTTGTTTTTACAAGTACAAGACCCGTTTGTCAAAATGACGAGTAAAGTTGTCTGAAAATAATACTGTAACACCGTACTGCCGCATACTGCAAAAGACCGCGCACCAATTGAAAGAAAAGCACGCCTTTCCCTTTTTATAATTTACTTTGCTGTTTAGTTCAAGTTCAATCAGTTGTTCAAAATAAAGATGCGATTTGATAATTATAATAATAATATTGTCCTTTTAAGAGATCGGTGCAAAATGGAAGAGCAAAAAAAAGAAGAGAAAATTCTGGACGACCGCACGGCCACAAACGACTTTTTCGTCAATTTCTCTTCAATGTGTGCTGTCCATTATTTCGCCGTCCAAACGAGAACCTCTTTACTTTTACTTTGAATACTTTGGAGTTCGTATCGTCAGCAGCAGCCAACGCGAACTATCTCTCGCCATTTGAGTCGACAAGCCCGCGCCATTGTTGACCAGACTGTCTTCTTACGCAAGATCCCGATGCGCCTTCTTCCGGTTTCGGAGTTTCTTGATTCCAGGTCTACGAATTTAACCACCGCCTCCTTGACTGCTGTTGTCCATCTTTCTCTCGGTCGTCCTCTTCGTCGTCTAAAGCACCTTGGATCCCATTCTGTCACCATCCTTGTCCATCTTGTGGGTGGTAAACGAGCGACATGACCTGCCCATCTCAGCTTCTTCACTTTCGCAATTACGCGGATGTCGATGTGTGTTGACATGTAACGAGAGGAGAGTCCAGGTTTCTACGGCGTATAGCAGTGCTGGAATGACGTTCTGCGTGATAAGCTTGTGTCTCCCTTCTTGATCGAGAAGAGGAAACAAATCTTTGCATTTCGTGTACGCAGCCCATCCAGCTGTGATTCTTTTTGAAATTTCTTCATCCAGTGAACCGTCAATCGCTATCGTGCTTCCCAGGTACTTCGTGTGAGATGCAGTTGGACATTGTTCTCCATCAACTTCGATGAGTCCCGGCTGAATGTGTGAGTTGTGCAAGATCACAGTTTTCGAAGCGTTCATTTCCAATTTTCTTGCTTCCCGCGACCAGGATGTTGAGGCGACTTTTCAATCTCATGAAAGGCCAATCAAGACGACGTCATTGGCAAATTCCAATCGATGCAACCTTTCGCCATCCAGACGGATTCCAAACTCATTCAGCTGCGCCATTTGTAACAGGTCGACCCTGTCTAACATCCCAATGTTTTTCCTCTTCCATTAGGTACCGATCTCTGAAGAGGACAATAATAATAAATGAAGGGCTTGTTGCTATTTCAATTGATGCGCGGCACACCAATTGAAAATGATGATTTATTACATTATTTAAACGCTTATAATTAAGCTTCACATGAATATTTATGATTTCAGTTAACGCAAAATGGCTAAATCTGTCTACAATTATCTATAAATTATACAAAATCTCCGAAATTTAAGCTTCTTGCATCATAAATGAGCGTAAATTTATATCATTTCATTTGGCGTGTGCGCGGTCTTTTGCAATATGGAGGCTTAATTAGTGGAATTGGAGTGCTGTAAGATTTTCAATATTAGAAAAGGTTCATTTGCATGATTCTAGTGAAACCGGCGATTTTTAACCCAAGTTTGAGGTGTCGACTTGTGTACATTGCGGGGCTGCACACAACCACCACTAAAATTTGCAAGTCAAATTCAATTGAAAAAATGTTTCACAGTATCAACAACAACGTCATTTTGACAGACCGGTGTTAAATTATTCGATAAAACAACTCCCTCACGGAAAAACTATATTTGACCATCTTTGAGGGGCTCTTAATAAGATCGTCACATTTGGCGTGCAATTTGAATAACGAAATAACAAATCATCTCTAAACTAACCATCGATTCAAAATACTGCGCACAGTCCCAATTCGGCGTCTTCCTCTTCTCAAACAAGTTCTTCAGCGATCTGTCCCACACGTCAACAATCATGTTCAAGTGCGTGAACAAGTTGCCAATAACCGCCTGCACGAGTCCCATAAACCCCGTGTGGTCGCCAACATCGGGCAGTTCAATCAATCTAACAAATCAATCTGCGCCGTACTTCAATAAGCCCCACCTCGTTTGGTATTTGCTAAAATCGCTTTTAATCTTATCCATAATGCTCGTCTTCGTCTTTCGATCTTTGATATTCGACGTGTTAATTGTGATCATCCATTGCACATCCGATTTCGAGTTGAGTTTCGCGAACCAATCCGATACATTGTGTCTCACGTCGAGTTTATATTCTTCAAGCGTCTAAAACATTCAAAATTTTGTTTAGTTTCACAGAAAAAACTCCTTCTTACCGAAACATTGATGTTGAACATGTGAATGTAAGCAATCGTATAAACCTGCGATGGATTCACATGTGGACCGAAGCACAACTTCTCATCGAATGGCACAAACTTGAGTGGGAATGTGAGCAAATGCGGGAAAACCTTGCCATTCCTGTTAATAATTAATTTATATCAATGAACCAAACATATTGGGCACAGCAAATTATTCTGAATTTTGTCGTGGCCTCACAATTTCTGTTTCGAATTTACGACGTGTTCACGTGTTATTTTTTTGAAAAACTTTCTGACATACTGCCACTATATAACAACCTTTTATACATTAAAAAGAGCTATAAATAAACGTGTGGCCTAAAATTAAGAGACTAACACCGCGACAGTAAAAACAACTTTAATTTGGTGTGCATTGGGCAATTAAAAAGTCTATATTTTTACAAAATACACACCTCCTACCTAAAATTATTATTTTAAATTATAATTATAATTGCAAACACCAAAATCTGTGAGCAATTCCTTCAATTAAACACAGTGAACTTAAACGTATCGAGTAACTCGTCATACACGTCAAATTTAAATTGCGATTTTGAGATTTTCAAGCGAGTGTGTAAATTTTTTTGCTACAATTTAATTAAGCTTGTCTTAAACTATCTAAAAATATTATTATCTTTCTAAAAAGCCATATTAGAACATTCTTCTCATTCTATCATACAAGTTGGGGTGGTCATACATTTTCATGTTACTCTACTAGGTTCTTTCTAAACTCTACCACTCCAAATTGATATAACGAAGTTTCACGCAGAAATGAAATGTTCGATTTCTAAAATTTTGATTTCTAAAACAACGTATTCGAGTATTCGCCGTGAATATTCTGATGCACGCCAATTGAAACGCTAATTAAATGAGCTCAGAAAACGGGCTGAAATCTAAAATTTTGTGGAGATTTTATGATTAGAAAAAGCTGACGAATTGACGTAGAAAATATTTACATAAAGTACACGTGAAAGTTGTCAGACAAGTGTAGATTTAGCAAAATAAGCATGGAATTAAATAGTTATAATGTCCAGTCCTTCACGATTCTTGCCTCCACGTGGCGAAGGACGTCAACTGTGCTACAACAAAATCGGTGGAAATGGGTACGTCCGATGGCGCACGCGAAAAGAATCAGCCCTTGTCTCAAAGGTTGTAGTGCCCGATACTAATCCTTGTTTCGATCCTGGGATGCTTGGTACGCTTAACCGCAGGTACTTCAGGGCACTACTCTTACTCTCAAAAGAAAAATAGAAAACCCGATGATTCAGTTCAGGAGACAACTAGCGCGTTGCAACGATTCTCGCACGTGGCGAGTCCTGAATTTAGCGCTGGGAGAATCAAGGCGCATCGGGATCTTGCGTAAGAAGACAGTCTTGTCAACAATGACACGGACATGTCGATTCAAATGGCGAGAGATAGTTCGCATTGGCTGCTGCTGACGATACGAACTCCACATTATCCAAAGTATATCAGAAACAATCTAGACAAACCAAAGTATTACCTCGTGTTTGGTTACCCCATAAACCAAATTTCGGCTCTCAACTCTAAAATTCGTCGTTTCAGCCTCAACCCAAGTATAGCGCAGGCGGAATACGCCTGCGCATAACCGCTCTAGTTCATATGGGCGCCTTAAATAGGTCTTGTCGCCACTGCGACAACAAAGACCCAATTTGAGCACATTTCACCACATGTAGCATATGTGATCATCACTATATAAACTTCTTGTTATTGCTAATGGCTTCGTTATAATTTTATTACGCTACTTGTACAAGTCCACAGCTCTCGACTTAAACTTTTGCATTTGTCGTGAAATTGAAATTTCTGAGCGTGTCTGACAACTGTTACGCCATTTTAACAAAATATGTTTCACCATAACTAGGATTGTTCTAAACTGTCTAAAATATGAATATTATCAAAATGTAAGAAATTTATAATCCATTTTCAACATTTTTGAATTAATTTCAAATGGTCTCAATGAGAACACTGGTGAATCCCAACGCGTCGGTTGTGGTTATAATGCGCTTCGGCAACGAAAACAGCCAAAATCGAGAAAAAAAACAATCATTTGCGACTGTCGGAAGCGCCCTTCGGTCGCGAATTTGCCTAATGTACGAAAATAATACGTAAACAAATATTTCGTAATGATTGTTTTTTTTTCATTTTATTATTTTTTTTCATTTTTTAAGCTTTATAGATATTAATTATTGGTTTTATGAATTAATAATAAACTCATGATATCTAATAGTTTTTATTATTAGTTTATTTTAACATAAAATGCAATAATGAAATCTTCAATCAATTCCAATGTTTTTTCTTAACTTTTACTTCTCATCTTATCCTGATTATTTTCGTTTTCTATGAAATTGGAATTAATACATTAATTTATCACAATTGCAATATAATCTATTACTCTGCCTTTGTTTCACCTTTGTTTTCCTTAATATCACCAAATTTAGAGTTATATCACGCGCAACACATAGTATGCATAGTTCGGTATGTGCTGCCCTGTGCGACAAGAATTTCGAGGCGGACGATTCGATGCTAATGGATAGCATATTTCTAATTAAGCAATTTCTTCGGTTCATCTTTATGGAATAAAGGTATTATCATTATATTAATACCCTTAACTACGTTCAGAATGAAATAAGGCAGATTATCAAAAAAACATTAATTATAAACAATTGCAATTCGTTTTTGCCACGATAATTGAAACGTTCGATTCAAGATATGACCAACCTATGAATATTTTCATTAAATTATTTATTATTCACCAAATTTAAATGCTTCATTTGGCAGTGTTAACAATAATTGTAATATTTTTTGACGATTCCTAGTCAATACCAAATGATTCAATGCATGGTTACTTTGAATTTTTAAGTTAGTGGGTTTTTAACAGTTCTTCGATGTAATTATGTTCTTAACGAAAACAGTACCTATTAATACGTTTGGTATTGATATATGTTATAATACTAATTATGACGATTCGAATGGTTTATACCTTATGTTTGTAATAAAACAACTCCGAGATATTCCTATTTTTATAAAACAGTATAATTCCTAAATGTTAAAAATTTCTTGAATTTATGATGACATATTTGTTTTCGAATAGGAGCTATATCAAAAATACACTTCTGGTCGGATATGTAATTTAAAGGTAATTTTAACGTGTATAATTCACATACGGAAACATAATATGAGTCTTATAACAACAACAACAATATCCTGAAGTTGTTTAACTACAAACAGCTATTAGAATCGTCATAGTTTGCTCTATAACATGTCCCAACGCAAACGCATATATATGTGATGGACGACATTTTCCATTTCGGAATACGGATTGCGAAACAAAATTTGAATTTCCGGAACACGGAATGCGGAGCACGGAGGATAAAAAACCGCGCATAACGGAATTCCGTCCATCACTGATATATATATATATATATATAAATTACATCGGAAATCGGTGAAAACCAAGATAATTTAAAAATTCAAAGGGATCATGTATTAAAGGAAGTTTGAAGTCAAAACGCTAATCCCAACATTGTGAAATAATCCATAAACCCCACATATTACACTTTACCCTCAAAATCAAATTATTTGACATTTTTTCTATATTGTTGTTTTTTTGGTCAAAAAAGTTAAATCTTGCCAGAGTTTCTGCGATTAAATTAGCTGAAGCCGCTTTTTAGAGTTAAACACGGAGCATTTTTCGATATATGATTTAATATATAAAATTGTCTATAAGTATTGTTATCTACCATGAAAAATTAATATAAAAATCTACATATTTCTTGGTGGGGCTTTAATAATGTAATTTTTTAATTAATAACAGAAGTATGATGAAATTTGAAAAATTGACTTCAAACACTATTTAAATAATATGTATCCAGCTTCAATACATCAAAAGTTTAAAAAACCATTGTTAACACTGTCAAATTAAGAATATAAACCGGCTCAATAATATATAATTTGATCAAAATCTTTGAATAAAAACAATCAGCTAAAATATTCATACTTTGGACATTTTTTATTTTTTTAATCGTGTTGCAGGAAATTTATAATAACAACGTCAGCGCTCTATGAATTGAAACTGAATCATTCATGGGCGTAAGCTTACAAGTTGTTAGTGGTTAAAATCAAAAGTTCATGTATCGCTGATTCGCTGATGTTGTCGCAGAAGTTATTAGACACATAATGTAGACGGTGATCTATTCTAGTGATTAATTCTAATTAAATAATTCTATATCAACAGGATATTTTTATGTTGCTCCACATACTGGAAAAGATCAAGCACCAGATGCCAATAAGATCCATATCGATAATTATTTGTAAGAATTAAACAAAAGAATTATACCGTTGAAATGTTTAGAGATCGATTCCGGCAAACATTGAATGAAAGGTTCATCAAGGATTATTCGAAGAAAATGCTAATTGGTTCAAAGCTGAGTTAAATATTGAAATGAGTGCATATGCGAGGCAAGAAGCTTATGATATTAAATATTGAAGACGGTACAATCAGTGTAAGAAATTATTATGGCTTTTATTTTTTAATGAGTAACTTAGAATAAAATTAAATATCAAAGTTAATACGACAGTTTGTACTCTCATATAGTCTCTGTGATATGTATTAAAAATTGCCGGTAATATTTTTTCACAATGTCGTTCAATTACCTTTGATATTTGATTGTATTCCTAACAAGATAAGTGTTTTAGTCAAGGCAATTTTATGAATCTTAATATACATAAATTGTTAAATTTTGATAAGCAGAATAAGTATCTACGTTCTTTTCATGCTCACTGGAACGTTGAAGCGTAAAATGGGAAGAAAAACGGGAAAACTTATTTTCTTGACTTATGTGAGCTAGAATAATTAAGACCATCGTGAAATAAGATATTGGTCAATGTTCGTATTATTATAAAAATACTTCGCAGAAGCCATGAAAATAGATTTTTACTGTTTTTTCTCCTTTATACCTCAGGAAAACATTCTGCATAAACATCACATTCTCATTCTTATTATGCCCAGCATGAATTATAATAGATTGATACTTGTTAAGTTTCATAAAATTACCTTAACATAATTACATTACATTAATCACCTAAAACCTTCATTTTAAGTCAACTGAAATTCAATTATTTATAAGAAGTCACTGATTGTACAAATAAGTTAATTTTATTGTTTCATTTTCATAATTATCTGTTTTATATTTATATTGTTGTTTGCTTGTATTTATGTTTTTGTATTTATTTGTTTAATCAATAAAGAATTCTGAATAATAAAATAAAACAATCCCAGAAATTAGTGAACGAAGCGTAAAATAGCCGATCTCATGACGTTGGTGTGCGAACGTCGTTTCAACTCATCGGCCACCGATGTCGGTGTGCGAGTGTCAATTTTACAGTCGCGCACTTGCATCGGTGGCCGAAGCGTGTTTTGTTCCTGTGCGCTCTGTTTTTTCTTCGGTGACCGAAGCGTTGGGATTCACCAGTGGAACGTGAAGCGAATTTCCAATTTATTTAAATAATTTCGCTTTATTTCATTTTTTTGTTATATTTCGTCAAAATGAAAAAAATCCAATGAATATTGCGAAGAAGACCTCGAGTTCAGGAAGAAGCAACAAGAAGATCTGAAGAAGTGAACTTGCTGCCAGAGCTTCTCAAAAAGGACCATTATTGGGTGGCGGAAAGAAATAAGAGGCCGTATGCAAGAACATATTTATACGTTTAACGTTAATGGAAGATCATTGACACTGGTGAATCCGAACGTCTCGGTTGAGAACGCGCTTCGGCAACGGACGAAAAAGCGTTTAATACGAATTCTGGAAGTCCAGGTTCCCTGACGACAATTGAAATAAAATATAGAACTAAATTAAAGTACAATGATATAAAACGAAACTTTTAAAACGCATTAGAGCCAAGGTCATCAAAATAAATTAAAATTGAAATAATAGGATTTTAAATTCAATTTTGGAATTTTTAAGAAACATTCACGGCACGCTTAAATGTTTCAACTATTTCGTGTACAGTAAACATATTTATTCTCTCTTAGCCTGCTTCTGAATACTTAAAATCGAATGTTTTTAAGATTTCTTCCGTCGCCGAATCGCGTTTTGTTCTCAACCGACGCGTTCTTTGGGATTCACCAGTTTGATTAAGTACATATCTAAGCACGTGTAAATAAGTTTATGCAAGAAATAATATTTAAATTGCTTAATTGATTGAAAATATATTTAATTTATTAAAAAAGGTAATTTATCAATGATTTTCCATCATAGTTTAATGGATAAATCTATTGGTTATTGTTATTTTTTATGAAATTAAAATTAGAAACTTGGTGCCCTTCCAAGGAAACTCTCCAACGACTCCAAAGAACTCTGGACATCATCTGCTTTTACGCCAATGTCGAAGGATCCATTTCGGTTGATTTGCTAATTCGGAGGAAGCTGCTCAGTTGGGCTGGACATGTCGCAAGGCTGCCGGACACGAGGTGGAGCAGAATTCTTTCAGAATGGGATCCACGAGGCTGGTCAAGGGCAAGAGGGAGACCCAAAGGAAGCTTGGTCAACATTGGCAAGACGAAGCCGAACACTCTGGAGAGAGTTGGTCCGCATCTCGACGCAGTCGGAATGACGTCGGACAATCAAGTAATCAAGTAAGTAAGTAAGTATGAAATTAAAATTAGAATTATCAATTTCTCACAACTTGATAATATCTTATGATTTTGGCACGTCTACAGCTCATTTTATTACCATTCGAGCAGTTGACGTGCTATATAAATATTCGATTTGCGATTCTTTAATGGACTAATATCTGATAAACAGACTTCTAAATGAACTAATCACACTAAATAACAATTTTTATTCAATAGGCCAACTCTAACCTCTTCCAAACCAGCGCATTCCTGAGAAGATGAGAAGTTAGCGCGTGTTGATAAACCTGAAAGCCCTCATCGCTGCCAGAGCCTGCAAGCAACCATCTCTACAATCTGTGTGAGCACCAGAGATGAGCGGAACGAGCTTGTCTTCGGAAGCGCTTATGGAATTTTAGACACCGCAAAAATATCAGACAAATGTATTTCTACGTTCTGTGGAAGTTTTAGCTCTGTTTGAAATTTGAACTATTTTGTGGAACCTCCTCATTCCTGGATGTTCATTCTGCCCATCGCTGTGTGAGAACCTACACGTTATAATAACCGAGTTCCTCGCAAAGCTTTTCGATAACCCATTAATGTCCAAATCCTTACGGTCCATCCAATCGAAAACAATTTCATTTTATTCAAAATCATAAATCCAAATGTAAGAAAATCGATTCAAACAATTACACAAATATACCAAAAAACCGGAAAAAACAGACAACAATTTCATTTAACAACAATAACATCTATAAAAAAAACAATAAAATCAAAATTGAAACTAAATTAATTCTTAACAAGAAGCACACCATTAGCGAACAGCAACTGAACCGCTCCAATCTGTTGATCCCTCGGAATATGCGAAGTCTCACTCGAAGTCAGCAGCTTATTCAACGAGCACCAGTCCGGATAAGCGTTCGTCAAATAGACAAACACTTCCGTGCATTCGACCGGATACTCCACGCTCTGCTCCGGACGGCCTTCATAAATCCTCGAGTTGTTCATGCGATGCACAAGATGACATTCTTCCTCACTCTGCATAACCAGCCTTTAACAAAATCCTATTAATCGAATTCTTCCTCTTCTCTTACAAACCTTTGCGTGTGTTTACGAATGAGCCGAATCTTCGTCTTCGCATTAAACTCAACCAGCTTCCCATCCATAAGGTCCAAACCACTTCCGACAACACTATACTTTTTCTCCTCTTCAAAACCGTGTTAATAAAAAATAAATCGGCTACAACACTCACCTTCCGTCAACATTGGCGGCAATGCCTGCTTCAAAAATTCATTGGCCATCATGTCGATAGCAGCATGCAGCACGTCATCGGCGACCAAGTTCCTCAGCATACTCATGTGTCTATCCACCGGAATTCGGAACTTTTCATCAAAATGTTCTTCCTGCGCGTAGTCGGCGTCCAGCACACCGCCCATCTCCATCAAACCGATCGGCAGTGCCTTTCGAAGCTTCATGCGACTCGTCGCCAACGACTTTATCGCCTCCGGAATCACCTTCTCCAGCATGTCCGCACAGCTCCAGTGTCTTCCTGTCGACACAGTAACATGCAGCGAGTGCTTCTTCTTGTCGGTGCGCGCTTGATGAATGAACCCACGCGGGATGTAGAGCACATCTCCCGCCTCGATCCATCCCTCAAACGACGGCTTCCGATTCTTCATGTCCTCCTCCGTGAAGTTTCCTAAATCATTAACATTCTGTGAACAGTGATGACGTGCCAAACCGCTCGATTCCAACGGCAGTTCATCGTCGCTCCTCTCTGGAGCCCAAACTCTCCAATATTTGCGTCCTTCCACTTGCAATAGGAACGCGTCGATGTCATCCCAGTGCGGAGCAAATCCTGATGTTCCAGCAGGCGTCAAATAACTGTAATTCCAAATCATTTGTATTCAAATTCCAATATAATTTTTAAAATATGGTTGTCTCCTTTAAAATCTGATACAATCAATCTTCTATTGAATACAAGGTTTTGTCATAAAGCTTTTCCATGACAGTTTTTGAATTTCGGAATCTAAAAATGGCCGGAATCCGGAATTGCGGCCGTATTTGGTGTTAAGGTTTATATGAAAAGTGAATTTTCGAAATGCGGAATTAAAAACCGGAATACAGAATCTGGAATTCCGCCCATTTCTCGTCTGCGCTTCTCGCAATAGCCATACTCAAAAAGATAAAATCTAGTCCAAAACAAACCAAAATACACGCCAAATAGAAATTTTAAGACGTTTAAGGGTGTCTTAAAGTTTTTACGGCCTTCCTTGAAAACACTTAACTTCAATTTAGACAAATTATACTTAAACTATCTAAAAATATTAATATCTTGCCGCAAAGTAAGATATGAGCATGTTAATGACGTAATATTATATCGATACCACTTTTCAAGTAACGTAACAAAACTTACGTGTTTGCTCCAACGAAACATCCAAACAATTCCTGGAGAACCTCGCAGAAATACCAAATTCGATCATCAAACGTTTGCGGGTTCACCAGTTGAACAGAGCATCCATTCTAAAAAAAACCAAATTTAATACCCATTAATAAACATTTCATCAAACATCAATGTGCTGTTTCACAATATGCGGATAAACACGTCCATTGCCGTTCATCGTCTTTCTTATGCCATTCTTATAGGTAGCAATGTTCACATTCAGCCCGTACTCCAAATGATTCTTCTCCATCATTTCCACAAGTCTTTTCGTCGAGAACAAGTTGCCATAATAGTTTGGTTGCGATCGATGAACCACGAGAACATTCGTTTGATAAAATTTGCTGCAAGTCATAAATATAAAAAATAAAGAATCATAATTATGAAATACTTGAAAAACGAATGAACATCGCACGATGAGATCATATAAGCAAACGCCGATGAGGCGGTGATCCGCGAGTCATTCTGATTGAATGGGAATTCATCAAAATCAACATCAGCTTCTCCCTTGTTACTCTTCTTCTTCCCATTGATGACAATCGCCTCACGGTCGGCGCCAGCAATGAAGCCTTCCTCGTCTGATTCCGCATCCATGTCACTAATCACCGATTCTTCCTCATCTTCCTCTTCATCCTCCATCTCCTCTTCGTCCAATTCTTCATCATTCACAAACTGTTCAATATCTTCTGGATCAATCATCATCTCTTCCTCATCAATTAGAGATTCGTCAATTTCTTCGTCTTCTTCCTCTTCATCTTCATCACTGTCTACATGAAGAACTGCGTGATTGCGAAGTGCATTTTGAATTTCGCGTTCTCTATCGCTGTCGTATTCATCTTCCTCATCTTCAAACTCATCCTCTGCAATTGCGCAATACATTAAAAGTATGAAGAACAGAAGAGTTCATTAAAATCAAAAACTCTTCCTTTATATCTCACCAAACTCCTCATCGGACAAGTCGCTATCATCTTCCATGACCACTTTCTGCGTCAGCACTTCTTTGCCATCTTCCACCACCGTTACTGTATTATCTTCCGGGTCTTCTACGATGTAACTCGACGATTCATTCATTTCAACCGTTTCTGCTGCTATTTTCGTCTTCTCTTCCTTATTCTTCTTCTTATCTTTCGGTTTGGTTTTATTACTATTTTTATTCGACGATTTGACTTCAACATCCTTCTTTGGTGTTTTCATCGCAAACTGTTCCCAAATTGAAGAATCCGTCAAATCAATCGTCTCATCTGAAATCTCTGCCACAATTTAATTTGCGTCAAAACAAAATTACCATTGATGCTTCTCTTCTTCGGGAATGATTTCTCCTTCTTATTATTTACCTTCTTCGCTGGTGGATATGCCAAAACTCTTTCTTTCACGTCCAAACCATCACTGATGCGCTTTCTTTTATTTTTCTTCATTTCATCATTGCGAGGCGTTTCCTTTGGCTGCACGACAGGAGGGTCCGTCTTGTGGACTTGCGCGGCACTTTTCGCTTCACCTTTTTCAATAAGCGTCCATTTATCTTCTAATTTTGGTGTTTTTTTCGCCGCATTCTTTGGGGTACTCTTAACCTCCTTTGATGGCGTCTTTGATGGTGTCTTTTTCGATGATGGAGTCTTCGCCATTAGTCACCTGAAATTTACCTAAATTAAGGTGAAATTAGAGAGCAAGAAAAATAGAGAATATTTTTAGTAAAAGTAAAACGACGACAATAACGAAATAGATGTAGAATGGAAAAATTATCCTTACGGCCGGTAATATACAGAAAAGAAAATTATAGAATTATAGAAAATTAGCTCATATTTGAGCTCAAATAAATTCCAATACGTGTCGAAAAACAGTATTCGAAGGTACGGTTAGCCAATTAAAATCAGGGACATGAATCTAACTCAAAAAATAAAGAAATTAAACCATAAAGGATCAGTGCGGAAAACAAACGCACAGAAAGGACGATCCCCGTCGAAGTGGGTGTATGGAGATCAGGAGATCATGTAGAAGAAGAAAACGACTTGGTCATCCATGGCGGGACAAAGTCGCGACATTTGGAGTTTTTAGTTTAATCGTAGTAACAGTGCCTGCGCCCGGGGGCTGACCTGTCAGCAGAGAGTAAGCAGATCTTTTGTGAGCACAAACTAAATTCCCTTTCATAATCATTCTCTCCTAACTCGGTCATCGTCAGAGGTGATTGGGCTGGTCTTTGAGTATGCAGGCTCGCCTCCGCAACCTTCATCGCCGACACGGACTAACCAACTATAGTTTCAACAAAATTCTCATAAAATGGAACGTCAATTAAACTTTAAACAAAGAAAGATTATATTAAACATAGTCTTATTAGATAAACGTAGTCTTATCCAGTGAAATGTGCCCTATTATTCGATATTCCGATGTGAACTATCTAAAAATGGAAAAATACGTTTCATTTGGCGTGTTCCTCTGCAATGAATTATTTCCTATTCTACATTTTTTTCCAGAATCTCCATAATTTAATAACGATTTTCTGATTTTTACTCGCGTCATACAATGTATACGTGTACTTTACAAAAACTTAGTTAACGTCAATTTGTCAGCATTTTCTTAAACTCTCTAAAAATAACAATATGCTCCCAAAAATTTAAATTTCTGCAGGTTTTCTAAGCTCGTTGTATTAGAATTCCACTTGGAGTGCCGTACTAATTCCTAAAATATCTATTATTTAGTTTACCTAGGATAAGTATATTTGTACTTCTAAATAATGGTTCTGCTCAATCCAAGTGGAATATAGTAAAATTTAATTAAATTTCGTAAAAACTGAATCAAACAAACTTTCTTTCTGCAATTTTCTCTCAGCGCAGCGATTTATGCGAGCGGAACCATTAATTTTGTTATAGTCTATGTAAAAAAGCTAGATTCTGCAGATTGAAAAAATTAATTTTCAAATTCTAATTTACTTGCTGAATGAAGCTTATATTCAATTTTCGTCTAACTCACTCATTCTCAACAACTTTTCTTGTGCGTTAAATTACACGTGAAAACCATTTCGTTCAAACAAAAACAGATAGGGCTTTTAGCAAAAATTGTGATGCATACTATAAAAAATAAACCGAAAAATATTAAAATAACAATAATTAAAATTTATTGATTATCTCTATGAATGACAAAGCGCAAAACTGACTTGTTTACAAATAATAAAATTGTTTATTTCAATTTGTTCGAAAAAAATGAAAAAAAACCCACGGAGGCAATTTGAAATTTCCCTATTAATTTCTAGGCCATTAATAGGAAAAGCTTTAAATTATTTATAAACTGAATAAATATATACTCTAATCATTTAATATATTATAATTGGAAATGTATAATCGTTTATAATATAATGTTTATTTATGTTCCACATGATAACATTAGAATGAAACATATAAACACATCGTACGGGAGCATGGAAGAGTTTCTAAACTAGTCCATTAATCTAAGATTTAAATGGTGTTATGTTAGGCGTTAATTTGTTAAGGAATTCTTTGCCTTTTTTTTATTGTTTTTGGTTTTAAATTCTATTCGGAACGTTTTTATTATTCTTGAATTCTTGATTAATAATAATATTTGCTTGAAAATCTTATCTTATATACGCATCATTATTTTTAAAATGTGGATTTCTAAACTAACTTGAAAATTATTGCCCGGGACAATTGTAGATCAATATTTTGTAACTAATGGGTACTATAAATGTAGTGGAATTGTTCTATTTAACTGTGAATGTCTTGGGATTATTGAGGGAGTATTGAACAAAATTTTTATGTGTAAAATATTGAAAATGAAGTATATAAATGATAATAATAACATAATATGAGCATAGGGTTAACCAAACAAGACTCTCAATAACTAACGTCTTATGTAATTTCCCCGGTAGCATTTAAAGAATTCTTTTTAGGTCGAAAACCGAAAAAAATGTTAAAAGAAGAATATTAATTGAGCTAATATTTTGCTTTGAAATAAAGCTTCCTCGTTTAACTAATGGGGTAGGATATTTTAAGGCGAACTCACTAAATTGATGTAAGGATTTCCTTTAATCGTCATGGAGTTCGTGTTTCATTGCTATGTTATTAAGCATTAAGCAAAATTATATTAAAATTGGTATTAATTAACACACAATGTATCCAATAATTCTTTATTTCGATTAACAGTTTCCGTTGCGTGATATTTGAAAATCATTTTATTTTTGAAATGAAAATTCCACAATCACCACCAATTGATCGACATTTTGTTCCAGCTAATTAAATGGAATCTACTAGCTCGCCGACTAAATCAGATGGAACGATATTTACTGAACCATGCAATCCACAATTTCCACTAACAGATAAACGGTAAATAAAATCTATTTAATGGAATCAATTTGAATTTCCAGAAAGAGTCGACGAAGGTCAAGCAGCGTGAATCTCGAATTGAGGACAAATCCAGATCGACCGCGACGAGTATCAACACTCGTACGCCGTTATCAAGCACCCATCAGCACCTCAATACGACGGCGTAAAATATCTGTACATATTCCTTACTTCCCGTGGAATGATGGTTTCTTTGGCAATTTGTAGATTGATGTCGGCACACGCCCTGAAAATATTCGGCCATGCTTGAAGCGAAAAACCGAATTGGCTTTGATCAAACGCAGCAAGAAGCAATTGAGGAATAAAGCGTCGTCAATTCGCTTCAGCTCGACCTGCACAATATCGGTGATCACGCCTCGACCGTCATACGTGAATAAATTCATTGAAAAGACACCAATTTGATAGAAATTGATTTGAAGGATCCCAAAGATTTGAAACTTCCCGTATCAGATGATGAAGATAGCTCATTGAATCCGACGAGGGAGAGAATAAGCACAGTTCCATTGGAAATAACGCCAAATTCACAATTATATGTAAGTTTTTTTCTATTTAATCAAGGATTGTAATCTTCGTAGTTATATTTATACCTTTATGTAAGTGATTGGCGAATATTGAGAAAAGAAAACGCTAAATTTTATCGATGGATTGATAATTTTTAAATTTTATATTCCGGCCAATTTCCTTGAAGGATTCAGGGATTCCGTGCTATTGTGTTGGGTATTGATTAAATAACATTGATACGTTCATAAATTAACGTCAGAATGCACTATTTAACTAAAATATATATATTAGTAACAGCTCTAAATAAAAAGGTAGCACCCCAACTTGTATGTCAATAAACTGAGCTCAGTAAACATGCTCAAATCTAAATTTCTGAAAAGATATTAATATATTTTCGGATAGTTTAAGACAAGACTATTTAAATTGACGTGAAAAATGTTTTGTTATAAAGACGTAAAATCTTTATTTACATTTTGAATAGAGTGGTCATAAATTTTGAAACTATCAACTCTACGCTAAAACATTTTTGTGTGATTTTATATAGTCGTCGCCAAATTCGATTACCGCTGCAAATTGGGGCGCACTTTTTTAAATATTATTTTTTCATTTAATTTTCATGATTATTTTCTTGTTTAGGCTCGTTCTATACTGTTTTTGCTTAAATAAATTGAAGAATATGTTTTAGATGTTGTTTCAATCGTAGAATAAATGTGGAAAATAATAAAAAATCATAAAAATTAAATGAAAAAAAAATTTTAAAAAGTGCGCCACTCTTTGCGGTGGTAATCGCATTTGGCGACGACTATATAACTTTTATTATTCATTTCAGAGATCGATGCCTAATGGAAGAATAATAAAAGAAGAGAAAATGATGGGGCCATAAAAAACATTTTTCTCAATTCCTCTTAAATATGTATTGCCCATAATTTCGTAAAAAAGAATGGCCGTCTAAAAAGAGAGCTCATCCAAACGAGATCATCAGTCCATTCTAATATTTTTCCTCTTCCATTAGGCATCGATCTCTGAAAAGGACAATAGTATATTTTAATGCAATTATACAAAATTTATTTAATTTTAAACATAATTATGGAAAATAATATTTTGTCTGTGAAATGTCGTCATTTCACATCTGACGGTACTTGACGAAATATTGCGTCTAACGGAATTTTGTTAGGTATCATCTCTGCACTTTGCGCTTGACGGTGACTGTGTTTTGCACGAAATTGTTATCAAAACACGTGCAAAACTGCCGCCAGAACATTCAATTCAAACCGAAAAAGTAACCAAAGTTTCATCAAAATTACACGAAGCTTCCTCACTCCAAAAAAACAACATCAAATTTTAATAAAGATTGTTGACGTGTTTACGCTATATAACAGGATGAGACTGTTTTCATGCAAAAAGCACCTCGCGTCCTAACAGGAGCACTTTTCATGCAAAACACAGTCAAGGAAGTGCCCAGCACAAAGTGCAGAGATTGTCCTGATCGAAGCTCATGTTCAACAAAAAATGATGGTACAGCCAAACATTTTGAGTTCAAATTACAATTAATAAACTTTTGGAGTTATTCATTATCGTCGCCGTCAAAATATTTGGCTCGTTTTGAAATTATATTGAAAACAATGTAATTGAAAAAGTTGTGTATTGGAATTTTAGTACCTTCCCGTTTATATTTTAAAATTGCATAGCTAAAATTGTCAAAAATCAACTTGAAAAAATACTGCCCAACGGCACACCAAATTAAAGTTGTTTTTTAACGTCGAAATGTTAGTCCCTTAATTTGAGTCCATGCGTTTGTTTATAGACTTTAATTTATTTGTGTTATTTAAATAGTGGAGACAATTCTGACGTTAATTCTGACGTTAACTCAGTAAATTTTAAACAAAAGCTTGGACATAAATTTATAAGGCCACGACACAATTCGGAATAATTTGGTGTGCCAACGGTAAAAATTTGGTTAGGTAATTTGGAAAAAAAAGGATGATTGCAGTTGAAATGATATACCTTCTTTATTCTTGCCCATTGAAAATTATGATTCTCGAATACTTATAAAGGTCCACGATAATATTTTATATTTTTGTACTCTTTAGAGCCCCCAGTGATGGGAGCTAATTTTCAAAAGCTGAACCCGGAATCAAAAATGGATAGAATATCGAATTCCGCCCAGAAAATATTTCGACTTTCTTGGGAATTTTTATAAATCAAAATATTAAAGATTTCCAGTGTTATCCTAGATAGAAAGAGAGAGAGAGACTAGAATTATCCTAATATTTATGCAAATTTCACAAAATCAAATATATATTTCTCTAAAAAAGAAAATATTATCAAAATTTCACAATCTTCATTTTACAGCTTGAATCAATCAAAGACAAAGAAGTAGATAAGATCCAATTCAGGCAAGATTTGGCACAATGCACATTCAATGATACTTTGTGATATTATAGAGCTCACATGGTGTTTGGTGACGGTCTGGGACCGAATGTGACAGCGAGTGATGGTGGTGCCATTGCCAACGGCAACCCAATGGGCCAGCCCAATTGTCAACCCAAGAGAGGGCGGAGAAGACGCAGTTTGATCACCGGTGCTGCTTCACCACTAAAGATTATCAACATGGATGAGATTGAAGATGATAATGAGGACTCTTCATCGAATTCGAGCGTAATTGATTTAATCATTTCGGTGTTTATGGATTATTTAATGGTTTAGTTGAAGGAGAATAAGAAGCCGAGTCGGCAAATATTTGCAAAGCCGGACGATGAGATGAAGAAGCGGAGGAGGAGCGCGATGCTTGTAAAATCACCATCACCGCCGCAGCTGAATCCGCCGAAGCGCAACAGGAGGAAGAGCGATTTCGTTCAAGACAGTAAACCGAAGACAGTTATGGTTTGTCAAAGGGGGAAGGTTGATTAGTTCATTTGAGTTTATTAAGGAAGGTGAAGAACGAGGCGATGAAAAGGATGACTTGAAGCGGAAGATTAGACGATCCACGATGTGTCAAAGGGACTTTAAACCGACGGAAGATAAGAAGATTAATAGAAGACGCAAGAAAGAAGAAGCGGCGCAGGTTATGACTCCGACCGGGACACTGAAACAAACAACATTGGCTGGTAACCTCTTCGGCCAGGTTGAAAAAATCAAAGGATCGCCAGTTATAAAATCGTATTCTTCAAAGGATGTTAGTGGGGAACTAGCGCAGAAGACTATCAAGTCGGCTTCTTCTAATGATATCAATTCAGCGCCAATAACGCCAAAGGGATCTTTGAAACAAACCAAATTAGTCGGTAACCTCTTCGTTGAACAGGCTAAGAAATTCGAAGGATCGCCTGTTGTTCGCTCGCACTCTTCAAAGGATGTTAGTGGAGAACCGATACAAAAACCATTAAAATCGGCGTCATCAAATGATATTAACGCGGCGGAACTCACGCCGAAATCCGCAAAACTATTCTCGATATTCAATTCGAAGCCATCGACGTCATCAGCGAAGCAAGAACAACATAAGGAGGTTGAAATTGTGACGATTTCTGAAGAGAAACCGATGGCGCCCTCGAAAGGTGAAGTTGAGACGAATAAGGACTCAAATGAGACAACGTTGTCTTCTATATCGACAACATCATTGTCATCGAGGAAACGGAGAGAAGGTATGGATTTGCCTCAAAATTTATGCGTGTTTAGAATTTCTTGGAAAAATAAAATATTCTTCCGTACACCAACAATAAATACTAGGAAAGTTGGAAGAATTGTAAAAGAGAAGGTGCAAATAAATTCCGTTTTTGGTTTACGGAAAGGACATTTGATTTACCCCCAGAAGAACATAAAAATAAACCATCCATTTTAATGGGTCCCTAGTATACTAGAATTTTTCAGTTTAATACGAAACAATTCATGAAATATTTACAGCTAAAAATGCCAACTGTGTTTACTTTCGAAATTCGCCGATTCTACCTCCGCTATTGGATGATTTCCCATTGGATGAGGTATCACTTCTTTCGCTTTAATTATATTTTTTAATCTATAATCGCTTTTTTCCAGACTTTGTTCACTAATAGAATGAAGAAGATTGATGATGAACATTCGATTAATGGAGAATATCAGTTCAAATTGAGGAATTTTGACGAGAATTGCTGTTTGGAAACGTAATTAATTCGACTAATTAACAAGTTTTAAACAATTGTTTAGGCAAAAAACGGAAGAACAGTGCCAACAAACGTTGAAAATGTTCGATGCGGTGGAATTTAAGCCGAATTACAGCGAATTGGTGGCTGGTGAGGATTACACGATAATGGTTGGAGAATGGTTGAGAAAGTGGAAAGGAAAAGTGCGAAAGAATGGTACATAAAAAAGATTATAGAATGTTTACAATGGGTTTTGTGTTTAGCGAAGAGAGAGGAAATGGAAAAGTTGAAGAAGAAAAAGAATAATCGCAAATCTTTGTCAAGGAAATATTCAAGCGACGATGATGAGGATTATGAAGGATCCGACGACGAGCTACAGAATCCCCTGATATTGGTTGGACCAGCCGGCGTGGGAAAGACGGCATTTGTAAGGAAAATGCGGAGGAAGTAGTGATTGGGCTGGTATTTTAGGTGAACGCATTGGCACGAGAGCAGAACATGAGGATAATCGGCATGGGACCCGACGAGACGAGAACAGGCATTCGCGTTCGCGCCAAAATGGAAGAGGCGATGAAATCGCACAGAGTCGAGACGAATCCGAGTCATGGCCACTTGAAATTGTTTGGCACTGTCTATAAGAAAAAGGAAGCCGAAGACGCATCGTCGTCAAGTTCTTTGGAATCGATAAAGCCGCCGAAGACGGTGCTCGATCCGGATTTTGTGCAATCGCTTGTCGTCTTTGAACACGTTGGTGCATTATGATTAAGCGTTGTTAGTGACGAATTTAGATTGATTTGTTCTTTGGAAACCTCGACCGTTTGGGAGAAGCGGCCCTGGTCGAATTGGCGTCGACCGCGATGGTACCAGTGGTGTGGACGAGCGAGGGAAAATACCCGACTGGCATGGAGAGGAGTCCATTGGTTGTGGAATTGAGAAAGGATGAAAAGAAGATTTTGGAGTACATCAAGGTTGGTGAAATGTATTCTATATGAAGAATAGATGTATATACCATTTGACTAAAGGTTGCGCGATTTAATAACTTGTAACTCTTGTAGGTCAATAATTAGCAATATCAACTTGTTTAATCGTTTATAACAAACTTCGACGTGGAAAATTTTCAATAATTCCTACGTAAACTTCCTAGATTTCTCCAAAATTATGTATTAAATATAAAATGTTGATGAAATAATAGTCTTAAACATCTTAACTGAGTTGTTATTCTTTTGCACTGGTGTGCTATTGATAATTTTGGAATAAAGGTGAATCTATATCGTTTTGCCCCAAACGAGACTAAAAAAGTGTAACTTCATGCGCCTTTATACCAATTGTATCAATTACTTATAGACTATTTCAAAGTTTTTGACGGCTGCGTTGCGAACCGCTGCGCGTTGCGAAAATTATAAAAATAGAGAGTTGTCTTTGTGTCTCTCAATTTATAATGGTTTTACTGCGCAGCGGTTCGCAACGCAGCCGTCAAAAATTTTGAAATAGTCTATACATGTTCATATTTATCGCAGAAAACCCACAGAATATTTACGAGAACAAAAATGAGAATAAGAGAATCTAAAGAGCCGCGAGCAGCTAGAAAAATCAAACTTAAAAATTATCTTTTAAGATGCGCTTGGCTAAAATTAAAAGAACCATATAAATATAGCACAAATATTGCCAAAACTCTCAATGAAATTCTAATAAATCAACCTTTTTTTCTAGAAAATAATTCAAGAGAAGATGAACGTGATACTGGATGAAGATGTGATCAAGAAAATGGCCAATTATCTCGACTACGACTTGCGAGCACTAATAATAAACGCTTCCTTCTTTTCTTTAAAGCCATCGGTTAGAGTGTTAATACAATTATTAGTTAATTATGTATTTTAGATGCCCCTAAAATTACCACACAGAAAGAATGTTCGTAAAGATGAGGTGGTTTGGCACGTGGACATAAAGAGCATGACGGCTGATGAGTTGCGGAAATCGAATGCGGGATTCAGAGAAGAGAAGCTATTCGAAGAGCGTTGCGAAAAAATGAGGCAGCTGTATGACGACGTTGACGAAATTGATGTGGGAATTACATGATAAGGAGAATAATTGACAAATGGGTTTATTTTTTAGGGCCACATTGCAATCACCAACTGTGATATTGACAAGATTGACTATGGACCGTTCCGCGCGTGCTATGGAAGATTCTCACGCAAAGCGATGTCAATGGAAGTCTTGCACTACTTGAGGGTTATAAACGAGGTTGAGAATGAGAGATGCTCCAAGAATCGAAGATGGATGCATCGATTGAGGCAGACAATCACATCGGAACAGCCGATTGATTACGAGGTACTGAGCAATTGCTTCCGAAGCGGGATTTAGGATGATTATAATAATAAATTGAATATTGTAGATATAAATTATTTGGATTGTAAATAACTTGTTTATGTTTAACTGTTAAATAAAGTTTTAATTTAATGTCAAAGTGGTGTATTATCTAGGAAATTAGACAGACTGTTTGAGAAATGTTAATTAAATAATGATGTACAGGAAATTTAAAAAAAAAATAGTAAACCAATTAATGTGCTAAAACTGAAACAAAGCCTATTTTAAGCAAATTTAAACAAAAACGTGGAAATTTACAATCATTATTGTATTTTTAACCTTAATTATGAGTTATATTTGGTAAAAGAGCCTGAAAATGTCATATTACAATGTATAAATTACGATAGCAATTAAAAATCAAACTTTGCGTTTTTGGTTATTGCGTAAAATAAAATGCATAAGTTCAAAATCTTGTCGGAATATCGCGACCTTGTTCTCATCTAATCACCAATCTAATTTACATATTTCGATGTGCTGAATTGAATCTAAGGAAGTTCTAGCCTTGCAGCATTCCCCAGTTGTTTACAATATTGATCTTTCTAATTATATTCCTGATTAAAAATTTTTAGATTTAAATTAAGCTCTTAAAATCTATAACCACTACTTATGTTGTAGATTTACCTTAATTGATCAGTAAAGTTATTTTTACCACTTTATCATATTCCATTTAAAAGTAAAAAAAAAATAATAATCCGCATATGCACAAGGTACGAAGATAACTATAATAATTTCCTAATTATAGAGACAAACATTTTTTTCTTCTCCTAGTAGGCGCATTAAGATAATAAAATAATTATTATTCATTTCAGAGATCGATGCCTAATGGAAGAGCAAAAAATTAGGGGCGGAGAAAAGGTCTTGTTTAGACAGCCACACGGCCACTAAGGCCATCACATCTCTTCCTCTTTTGTTTGTCATCAATATTTTTATTTCATCCATTTTCATTTTTAAATTAAACTTTTCATTTCTTGTCATCAAAAAATAGATATAGTCGTCGCCAAATGCGATTACCGCCGCAAAGTGTGGCGCACTTTTTTAAATATTATTTTTTCATTTAATTTTTATGATTTTAATTATTTTCCACATTTATTCCACTATTTAAACAAAATCTAAAACATATTCTTCAATTTATTTAAGCAAAAACAGTATATAACGAGCCTAAACAAGAAAGTAATCATGAAAATTAAATGAAAAAATAATATTTAGAAAAGCGGCGGTAATCGCATTTGGCGACGACTATAACAAAAATTGATGAGAAACAAAAGAGGAAGAGATTCGATGGCCTTAATGGCCGTGTGGCTGTCTGAACAAGACCTTTTCTCCGCCCCTAATTTTTTGCTCTTCCATTAGGTATCGATCTCTGAAAAGGACAATAAGCAATAATAAAAAATACAAAAATAAAAAGGAAAAATGCGCGTCTTATTTTCTGCTGTGCAAAATTGCGTTCGGTTTCTTTCATTATTTCTCAATCTACAGTATCGCCAATAAATAATAATTAACTCGTTAAATTATTAAGAATATTAATTAATTATTCAAAACTTGCAAGTTTAAACTTGTAATCCAGCCAGTTTGAAAGAGAAAAATAATTATTAATAATATTTGTGATGCTATTTTGGCTTTCACTATAGTGTTCACTTCACTAATATTTAAAATATAATTTATTTTAATCTAAACAAGAAACTGGATTTTCAGAATTTTTGCAATTCAAATTGTCTTATAAACTAAACTGAGGTATCGTTTTACAATTTGAATGGTTCGCATCAAGATAAGGCATTCTATTTTGACGTGATTCACAGTGACAAGCTCTTTGATTGGAAACAATGAATTAGATGCAAGATAACATATGATGAAATCGTGTGATGAATCAGAATTCAAAATCATTTTATATACTGTAGCACGCAAAGTTAGAGCAATCTTCCAATTTAAACTCAAAATAAACATTAAATGCTTTGAGGTATTCTGAGATATTCAAAAACGTGATGCCAAGTGCAAATAACGATTTTCCATTTTTTGAGCGTGTCTGACAACATTTATGTCATTATAATAAAGCATTATTCACGATCATTTAACTAGGATTTCCTTAAACTATCTAAAAGTAATAATATATTTCCAAAAAGTTAGATTTGAGCACGTTTACCGAGCTCATTTTATTACCATGCCGGATTGACCTGTCATCTGCATATGGAAGTAGATAAATTATGCGGTTAGAATAAAATGAGAACATTCTTTTATTATCAGACTATATCAAGGTTACAGTAAAATAACAATTAAAGTATTTGCTGTTCGATAGAGCGCGTTTGGCATATTATTCCCAATGAGACTAAAGTTTCGAATTTTGCACTATTTTCCAGTCAAATTTTTGTTAATTAATACGAGATTTTGATGAAGATTGTAAAAATAATCTTATAGTACAAATATTGTAAAATATTTTCCACAAACAGTCTAAATGATCTTATTACGGTAGAGCGCATTTAACACTACATTCTTCGACCAACTCAAATTCCAAAATTTTCTTGGTTTTCTAGGCAAATTTTTGTTAATTAAAATCAGATATCTAAAATCAACCTAATAACGTTATTATACTACAAGTTTAGTAAAATATTAAAAAGTAAACACTTCAATAATTTCTGTACAATGGAGCGCATTTAACACAGCATTCTTGACACACTTAAATTCAGAATTTTGCACTATTTTCTCGGAAAATTTTTGTTACTTTAAATTATATTTTTAGAAACATTAGAACAATTGTCTTATAGTGTATTTCAAGCAAACCTAGGGAGCAATAATAATCATCGAATTTTCATCTCGATAGAGCACTTTTAACACAATTTTCTATACGATGGTCAGACTGTAAAATTGATACTATATTATATGCACATTTTTATTATTTAAATTTCTTGTAATAGTTTAATATAGGTAATGATTTAGTAAAACAAGTATTGTAGAATATATAAATGCCACAAAATAATTAACTTTTACGATAGAGCGCATTTAACAAAGTTTTTTTGCAGATACTTGTTTCACACCAAATGAATTCGTAAGAACCGGAGTTCAGAAAAAAATATTTTAAATCTAATATTTCGTAAAAATTTAAAGTGTAAAAGAGATTGGCAATAAAGGTGAGATTCGAACTCATGCGGGAAAATCCCAATGGCACGCCAGAAAACTATATTTTAGAATGCTTTCTGATCACTAAGTTTAAACTCTTCATTTGACGTGCAATGGATTAGCAAGCTTGTTTAGCTTGTGTGGTTTTCGTTATGTTTTTGCTTCTCACTTGCTTTCTCGTTAACGGGGGAGGTGTTGTGGAGCGTGACATTATTTTGTCATCCCACATTTATTGTATTTCCTTTGGCGTGCCATTTGCTCATTCTCCGCTGAAATTAATTGTTCAACCTTATATCAATTCCAATTCTAGAACATTCTAAATTTTATGATCAATATAACCATTTCCCAGGCCAATGTCAACATTATCAGCTTCTATTGATTGTGCAACTTGTCTCCAATTGAACCCAATCTATCAAGTCAACGCGAATGACTCACTTCCATCATACTTGACGTCTCGCATTCATGTGTAATTGCCTTTTTCCCGCTACTGTATTTTGCAAGTTTTAAGGAATTTCGCGCCGAACGAACCTATCATCAATCGTGTGACGTAATCAGGAATGAACCCAAGGTGGCGCCGAACGCATAGCTAGCGGGCGTTCCCATTGTCATCGACTGGCAAGATGGTTGTCTCTGATACCCGAAACAAGACGTTTTGAATATCGAAAGGTCACCAACAGCATTCTTTAATTATATTTTCTGCTGCTGCTGCTGGCTGTTGTTGTTGTTTGTTAATTTACGAGCCGTTACCGGTGATCAATCAAAACCATCTCTCCCATATCATTCAAATTGGGTAATTCGGTTAACTTATATCATATAAACTAATCACTAATTCCTTGTCCGGTTTTTTTCTCGTCGCTTGTCTAATTAACTTTTTCCATCAAGCTTTATACAAATAATGGAGCTCAAAGGTGTGCAAATATTGTTATTTGACTAGAAAACAGTCACAGTCTTATTGATTCAAGTGTTTTTTTCTTGGTTGGGTTGCAATTTCACACGTTTTTTTAGTTCTAAAATAATCTTAAACGTTCTCTCTTGTTTACTAAACTTTTTTGTTGGTTGAAAGGGGAATTCTTCAAAAGATTTCATTTTTCCTATAAAATTCATAAGATGATTAATAAACTTCTTAATCTTATTTTAATGTTCATCGAAATAATATCGGTTAAGCCGATATATTCCTTTGCTGGCCAAGATCATTCATTAATCAAAACGAGTAAATTCAATTATTCGACCCACCTACGGGCAAAACTCGTTTTTATTGCCAATTAAGGTGCTCAAATGGGAAATTGGCTAAACTTGTTATTAATGTCATTCTTTATGTAATATTACATTGTCATTTAAACGGGATTTTATTTCGCTAAATTGTTTTAGAGCGCATTTTACCTCTTAGAGCGCAATTCGCATAACATTCTTGGACACACTCAAATTCCAAATTTTGCTTTGTTTTCTAAGCAAATTTTCGTTATATAAAACAATATTGTCTTAAATAAATCAACTATGGGCTTATAGAAAATTTCTAGAATTACTAAGTAAAAGTAAAAATTGTAGTATTTTAGTAGCGATAGGGCGAGTTTAACACAATAATCCGAAAGATGGTCAAAATGCAAAATTGACGTCATTTTCGTGAGCATTTTTTATTATTTAAAATTTTTGTAGTAATTTTATGAATGTAATGATATAGTAGAACAAGTGTAGTAAATTACATAAAACTTACAATTACAGTCTTTGCTGTTCGATAGAGCGCGTTTGACATATTATTCCCAATGACACTAAAGTTTCGAATTTTGCACTATTCAGTCTAAATGATAGTCTAAATGATCTTATTACGGTAGAGCACATTTAACACAGCATTTTTCGACACACTAAAATTCCAAATTTTTCTTTGTTTTCTAAGCAATTTTTTGTAAATTAAAATAAGATATTCAAAATTAACTTAATACCGTTTTTATACTACAAGTTTAGTAAAATATTAAAATGTAAACACTTCAATAATTTCTGTACAATGGAGCGCGTTTAACAAAACATTCTTGGACACACTTAAATTCCGAATTTTTGACTATTTTCTCGGAAAATTTTTGTTACTTAAAATTATATTTTTAGAAACATTAGAACAATAGTCTTATTGTATATTTGAAGCAAAATTAGTGAGCAATAATAATTATATAATTTTTATCTCGATAGAGCACTTTTAACACAATTTTCTAGACGATGGTCAGACTGCAAAATTGATACTATTTTATAGGCACATTTTTATTATTTAAATTTCTTGTAGTATTTTAATATAGGTAATGATTTAATAAAACAAGTATTGTAGAATATATAAATGCCACAAAATAATCAGCTTTTACGATAGAGCGCATTTAACAAAGTTTTTTTGGAACTACTGTTTCACGCCAAATGAACTCGTAAGAACAAGAGTTCAGAAAAGAATTTTAAATCTAATATTTCGTAAAAATTAAAAGTGAATGAGATATATAAAGATAAATCTTTAATATGGACGTTTCACGTGAAATTTAGAAAAATGTTTTTTATTTGGCGTGAACAGTTGGGGCTTAACTGAAGCTTAAAGATGCAGCTGTTTCTAAAAAATATGTCATATTTAATTTACGATAATTAAATTCTAACTATTTAATTCTTAAGAGAATCCATTCCTACCACGCATCAATCGAATCGAGCACAAGCAACTATACAATTTGCTCATTCTTCATCCTCTCTTAAATTATTTGTTTAACCTTATATCCCATCGCACAAAAAAAATTGTTTCAAAAAGTATTCGGCATTCATTTCCGGCGCCAATATCCACGTAGAATTATTAACTCAAAAAAAATGAGAGAGCTTATATCAAATTTCATTTTTTCTTAATTGTAGCCGATTTGGCAAAACCGATTCTTGTTTGACGGCATCCGGGAGTTTTCCGGTTCAGCCACTTGATCCACTTGACGAGATTACATTTATTCGTTTTTTTTGTTCATTTTATTAGTATTAGTATTTCATTGGGGTTGAGCCGCCTCGCATATTTCACGTTTATTATGTTCACGTCTTTTTTATTGTTTGCATTTGTTTGTTAGATTGCAATCGGCCAATTGTTGTTGTCTTTAATTAGTAAATAACACCAACAACAATGTAAATAAAGCCAAGTTTGGTGTGTTTTTGCCAAGAATAAAATAGTAAATTCAAGAAATGAGTAAACCGGTTGTGCTCGAATTGGTTTTAGACGCTTAACTCACGGCAAACAGTAATCAAACTTGCAAACATTTATTTGGTTACTTCAATAGTTCATTCTTTGTGATTCTTGCTCGCCTCAAGTTCATATTTAATATCAACTATTATTTATTGTGTAGAACAATTATTTAGTATGCTTAATATTTCATTATTTAACTGACTTCTCATTAACATTTATTTCAATTTAAATAAACAATCTACGTGAAAATTCAAACGTTTTACCATGTTTTTCAAAATTCTACGTGTAAATTATGAAATGCATTTCACGTGACCTTAGAAGGCTCATCTTAAAGTACCTCTGAATATTAATGTCTTTGAGAAATATTAGATAATAGAGAATTTACTGAGATATAATTTATAACGGATCAGTTGGCGTTCATTCATCCGAAATTGTAACTGGAGTTCCACGCTTCTAAAATTTTAAAATTGACTTTTTGGATAAACATAACGGTGCGTAATAACTATAATATACTAACAAAATTCTACGTCAAAAAATTGCTGCAATTTTCCGCTAAATAGCTTGCCCATGTGAACTGTCGAAAAGTTCAAAAAATCATTTACTATGAGCGTAGTTTTGCTCATAACTAGCTTATCTTTTAACATAACGAAATTTCTGCTCGCATTGGAATACTAGATTAAAAACTAATTAAGCATTTTGAGTCAACTTTTTGAAAAACTTATAGAGAATAGTTAAAATTTCACGTGAAAAATCGAAAAAGTCAAAATTTGACATTTTGGATGCACAATTTGGCTCATAACTAGCTTAGATTTTCATCTAACATAATTTCTGCTTGGATTATATTACTAAATTAATAGCTAATTAAGCAAAGTATAGCAACTTTGCTGAAAGTCTGCGTAAAAATGTTAAAATTTGACGTGAAATATCGAAAAGTCGCAATTTTCCGTTCGGGATGCACATTTTTGCTCATAAAAACGTCAGATTTAAGTTTAATACAATTACTGCGTGTATTATATTACTAAATTAATAGCTAATTAAGTAAATTGTAGCAACTTTGCTGAAAGTCTGCGTAAAAATGTTAAAATTTCACGTGAAATATCGAAAAGTCGCAATTTTCCGTTCGGGATGCACATTTTTGCTCATAAAAACGTCAGATTTAAGTTTAATACAATTACTGCGTGTATTATATTACTAAATTAATAGCTAATTAAGTAAATTGTAGCAACTTTGCTGAAAGTCTGCGTAAAAATGTTAAAATTTCACGTGAAATATCGAAAAGTCGCAATTTTCCGTTCGGGATGCACATTTTTGCTCATAAAAACGTCAGATTTAAGTTTAATACAATTACTGCGTGTATTATATTACTAAATTAATAGCTAATTAAGTAAATTGTAGCAACTTTGCTGAAAGTCTGCGTAAAAATGTTAAAATTTCACGTGAAATATCGATAAAGTCAAAATTTGACATTTTGGATGCACATTTTTGCTCATAACTAGCTTAGATTTTTATATAACAGAATTTCTGCTTGGATTATAATTCTAGATTAATAACTTATTAAGCAAAGTATAGCAAATTTGCTGAAAGTCTGCGTAAAAATTTTAAAATTTCACGTGAATAATCGAAAAAGTCAAAATTTGACATTTTGGATGCACATTTTTGCTCATAACTAGCTTAGATTTTTATTTAACATAATTTCTGCTTGGATAATAATTCTAGATTAATAGCTAATTAATCAAATTAAGTCAACTTTTTGAAAAACCTACATAGAATAGTTAAAATTTCATGTGAAATATCGATAAAGTCAAAATTTTACAATTTAGTTGCACATTTTTGCTCATAACTAGCTTAGATTTTTATTTAACAGAATTTCTGCTTGGATTATAATTCTAGATTAGTAGCTAATTAAGCAAAGTACAGCAACTTTGCTGAAAGTCTGCTTAAAAATGTTAAAATTTCACGTGAATAATCGAAAAAGTCAAAATTTGACATTTTGGATGCACATTTTTGCTCATAACTAGCTTAGATTTCAATTTAATAGAATAACTGCCTGGATTATAATTCTAGATTAATAGCTTATTAAGCAAAATATAGCAATTTTGCTGTCAGTCTGCGTAAAAATGTTAAAATTTCACGTGAATAACCGAAAAATTCAAATTTTACTTTCTGTCAGCATATTTTGGCTCATAACTAGCTTAGATTTTAATCTAACGAAATTTCTGTTTGCATTATACTACTAGACTAACAGACAATTAAGCTAATCTAGCCAACTTTGCGCAAAAGCTGCGCAAAAATGTTAAAATTTTCTGTGAAAAATCGAAAATTCATTAAAATTACTGTTATCTGAGCACATTTTTGCTCATAACCAGCTTGGATTTTAATATAATAGAAATTTCCTTCAAAATATATTTCTACAATATTAGTACTACACTACAGTTAACATAACATGAAACTAGCGGACATTAGCGGCTCAAAAGGAAACAAAATTCTGCCCAACTGCATTCACCCGCTCCAATCATTTTACTCACGCGTGAGCTCACGTAATGATCAATTTTGACGTGTCTTCTCAACCAACCACCAGTTTTCTTAAAACCGTCGCCCGCCTTTCACTTAATGCGCTTATTAATATAAATTGAAAGTTTACGTGGACTTTGTTATCGAAATTAGTTAAAATTAAACTTGACAATGCGAATCGTCTTAGACGGAAAAAAGACCACAATAAGGCGCAAAAAACGAGTTCAAAGTTCAAACGATTGAAATACTCGCTAAATAATCGCATTACCCATTTTTATTGCAACCGGTTAACTATATATTGTTGATTTATGCAAATTGTAACCTTAATTCATCGCATAGTTAACCATTTGTGTCAGTCGATCGTCTTTAAAAGCCAGCTCATCTACTGAAATTATTCAGCACAATGGTGCATTTTTGGCTGCAGCTCGCACTAGTTGCAGTTCTTGGCTCGACGGCTCCAATCACCGATGAGCAACAGGTGATTGAGATCGATTCATCGCAAAGAGCACGAAATTGTTTCAGAGCACGTACGACGTGATAATTGTGGGAGCCGGCATGACCGGTTTGACAGCGGCGCGACGCCTTCAGACGACACGACCCGACTGGAGCATTCTGGTGCTCGAAGCGCGTGGAATGATCGGCGGCCGCGTGCGATACGCGACGATGCAGACACGCAATGGCGTTGAGTTTGTCGACACTGGCGCGCAGTTCATAGGGCCTGATGACAGGCAGCTCCTCGAGCTGATGAAGGAGCTCAATGTGAGCACGCACCGACAATTATCTTGCGGTGAGAATATGCTCTTCCAGCAGGAGAGCAAAAGAGCCAAGAGGTTCGTTGATTTCGAGAAATATTGATAGAAGCTAGTTTTAAGGCAAACTGAAGACGAGTGGAAGTCGATGGGATTGGAGCAAGTGATGCTCGACGAGAAACTTCAGGGGATGAGCGTGTCGACGTACGCGAAGAGCCTACCGTCGCCGGACACCGTCAACCGATTCATGCAGACGTTCTACGACTCGCCGAGCGAGAGCGTGTCTGCCGCTCAGATTGCCGTCACGTGTAGCAGTCACAATTCGACGGTACTCGACCTTTTGCGATCATATGGGCACGGCAATTCGCTTCTGGCTGATGGTGGAATGAATGAAGTTGTCAGGTTTGTGTGATTTGATTTTTATCGCGCGTTTCAAGGTTAGCCGATGGAATGCATTTTTTTTAGTTTGTTGCGCATGCCCGGTGTCGCATTATATGCTTGACAGATAAGACACAATTTTTTAATGTGTCGAATTATTTACGGAAACCTTGGTGCACACAAATACAAATTACTTGAGACAAAATGAATCAATTGTAGAATTAAATATATGAATTGATAGAGAAAATTTTTCTCATTTGAATCATGTACGTAATATCATGTTTTTCATTATTTAAACTAGCTAAAATTTACACGTAAATAATTTACGTGAAACAAATTGACAGCATTTTTAGATCAAATTATATCAATCGATAGCAAAAATTTTTCTCATTCAAATGATCTAGGTGATATCATGTTTTATATTATGTAAACATACTAGATTTTACACGTAAATAATTTACGTGAAACAAATTGACAGCAATTTTAAAGTTCTATATATCAATCGATAGAGAAAAATATTCTCATTCAAATCATCTACGTGATATTATGATGTTTATTATTTGAACATTTTAAAATATACACGTAAATAATTTACGTGAAACAAATTGACAGCAATTTCATGGTTACATAAATCAATCGGTAGAGAAAAATTTTCTCATTCAAATAATCTACGTGACAGTATGTTTTTTATTTTTTGAACATTTAAAAATTTACACGTAAATAGCTTACGTGAAACAAATTAACAAGATTTTTATATTAAATTAAATCAATCGATAGCGAAAATTTTCCTCATTCAAATGATCTATGTGATATCATGTTTTTTATTATGTAAACATACTAGATTTTACACGTAAATAATTTACGTGAAACAAATTGACAGCAATTTTAAAGTTCTATATATCAATCGATAGAAAATATTTTTCTGAATTCAACCCGTTAATAAAATTATTATGACGTTCTCTGAAAAGCTTAAATTTTAAACGTGAATTTTTAAAAAGGAAAAAAATGTTTTTAAATCTATGGAGTCTATATATCAATCGATGGTAAATTTTCTGTTAACTTTAAAAATGCGCATTACTTTAAGTTTGGTTGCTTAATAATTAATTGATTTAGCTCGTAAAATTTTTACGTGAACACAATTTTTAAGAAGAAATAAAGTGATCTATATCAATCGATAGAGGATTTTCTACTGTTTTTGAATATGATAATAATATTTAGTAAAAAATAGAAAGAAAACGTCAAAAAATTTAATGAAGAAGTTATTTACGTGAAAAAAATCTTTTATAATTAGGAAAGTTTAATGAAGGATAAGTTTAGATTAGAGGATTTTCTTATAATTCTAGTCATATACGTAAAGGTTTTCAATTATTTAATATTTAGATTCATTAAATACACTAATAAAGCGTGAAATAGTTTCCCAAATAAATCAAAACCCTAAAACTTTTGCAGAAAACTCGCCGATGGAATCCACATCGAATACAACCAACGCGTGGTGACAGTCAACGACGGTACGATTCAACGAATCCAACGTGCAATCTTATCAAAATTTAAGCATCTACACCATCCGTCGTCACCACCGCCACCGGCACCTTCTACCTGGCACGCCAAGTCATTCTAACCGTTCCGATCGCCGTGCTTCCATCGATTCGATTGGTTCCACAACCCGAAGATGGCTTCAAGCAATTGATTCGTAAGCATCTCCAGACAGCACCTCGTCAATCATACTCAAATTCAGGCGACTATTACCCGAATGGACACGCCTACTATTTTACAATGACATTCCAAAGGCCAACGTGGCGGAATAATGGCAAATCCGGTCGGACCATCTACACATCGAGGAAGGGACCATTGGTGTGGATGACGACATTCGACACCACGAATGGTGTTGATTCCTGTGGTGAGTTGGGCGGGATATCTGCTAATTAGCGAAATGTAAGAGTGGTCTGGACGCTAGCAGGACTCTAGCAGGACGCTAGCAGGAAGCTAGCAGGACTCTAGCCGGACTCTAGCAGGACGCTAGCAGGACGCTAGCCGGACTCTAGCAGGACGCTAGCCGGACTCTAGCAGGACTCTAGCAGGACGCTAGCTGCGGGTTCGATTCTCGACTCCCTCTACCATTTTTTCTTTTAAAAATAATGCCAATAATATAATATTTATTATCTAAATCATAAACACGTGCATTTGCCTTTTCTCCATTTCTCCCTTTTGAAATATTTTTCTCCTTATAAAATCTCCCTGCACGCCAAATGAAACATTTCTCAATATTCTAACCAATTTTACTAGTTTCTACCTGTAATTAAAGTATGAATTCTCATGTCAGTTGGTCTCTGGACTCACTTTTAAAGCATTTCATTTGGCGTGTACGTGTGTCAATTTTAATCTTGTAAAATTCTCGGTTAAAGTGTTGTTGTTGTCTATACACGCTCAACTCCCGCCTAGCGGCCGCCTAGAGTCCAACTCTCCAACACCCAGCGTTCCATGTGAATTCAAATATTTTTATACGTCAATAACAATTTTTAACAGTATTATTTGCAATTTTTTCTTGGGGATAACTTGAAAAGTAAGGTCCGGCGCCAGCTAGAGTTATCAGCAAGATCCGCGGTACACATCAGTATACAGTCAGCACCATTAAAAACTAATGAATAAATATTTTTTCGATTTTTTTCAAAATATACTCATAGAATTATTATGATTTTGATATAACAAAATCTACAAAAAATCTGGGTTATAGTAAACCCGTTTTCAAAAAATTTGAAACGTAATTTTTTGAGATATTAGCCTTATAAATCCAATTGAATGGGGAGGGGGTGACCAAAGTCGCGGGTTCAACGCGATTTCGTCGCTCAAAGTTGTTTACAATTCACTTTTACTGAATCATACATTTCGGTTGGCGTGTTGTTGTTGACTACGCACTCAGCGTCCGCCTAGCATCCTGCCCATCAACACCGAGTGTTCCATGTGAATTCAAATATACGTCAATACGTCAATAGCAATCTTTAACTGTTTTATTTGCAATTTTTTTATTGGGGATAACTCAAAAAGTAAGGTTCGGCGCCAGCTATTGTTATCAGCAACATCCGCGGTACACATCAGTACACATTAATGACAAAATTAGGCACTACTGGGAAATGAATATAACTAATGAATAAATATTTTTCTATTTTTTTTTCAAATATATAGGATTATTATGATTTTGTTATAGGAAAAATCTACAAAAATTTTCAAAAAATTTGAAACGTGATTTGTCCCGTTTGAATTCAAATATTTTTGTATACGTCAATAGCAATCTTTATCTGTATTATTTGCAATTTTCTTATTGGGAATCTGTCGGAAAGGCGCCAGCTAGAGTTATCAGCAACATCCGCGGTACATATCAGTATACAGCCAGAATTATTAATGAATGCGTCGAAAAATGCGCGCTTGGAAATGGGCATTCCTGGCACATTGCCAACATAGTGTCTTGATATTTTAGTTGGCGTGCATTTAAGAGATTTCAATGGTTATCTAGTTTTTGTCACTAAAAATTCTTCTTAAAATTGTATAATTTATAAATTTAACGTAATTCAGATAGAGCAGCAACTGCCGCTTCGACGTTATGGGGAATTGCTCACTTCTCCTACGAGGTTCCGTTTGAAGTGCGTCGCGCGCAATACGTCAGAGGCATCCAGTACGCATTCCGTTTTGCCGATTTCGCACCATTGGATGTTTCGTATGAAATGACGCCACTAGATGAGATATCAACTTTGTTTCAGAGATATCAATTTTTCGAATGATGAGCTCGCAAAGGGAACCGTGCCGACTCTACGACGAAACGCTTCCATCGAATTGCTCAGATATCTCAAGGACTTTGTCACGATTAATAAGGTTGGATCGGATGGCGACATTTGATTTGAATTCTTCTGCTCAGAATGTTCACTTTGCGTCGGCTGACATTTCTTCGCAGTCGTTGGGAACAATGAATGGAGCTGTTCACGTGGGAGATTCTATTGCATATCATGTGCTGGAGAGAATGAATAAAGAGGAAAACGCGGTTTTAAATAATGGGGTTCTACGTGATTCGCCAGTGGAAACGAGCACACCGTTTGTTTATCACACGTCTTCGCATTATCCGCCGTCTATTTTTGAGGTCAGTTGATTATGATTTATATTGAAATGGTGATTCAAACTTATAATCGAGATAATATAAACATTTCTTTTAGTTTATTTATGTTTTGATCAAAGCTAATAAGTAAGTAGTTATGGCTGATGATAGAGAAAATTTTGTTGAGTAACATGAAATACGGAAATCTACAAAAATTTGAAGAAAAATTACTATTTTTGATCACGTAAAATTATACGTGATCTTAAATTTCAGCAAAAACTAACATGTAGTATGTCATTCAATAGAGAATTCTTTACAGATTGATAATATGTAGCCGAAATTCAAAATTTTTACGGAAAACTTGAATTTTTCGATCACGTAATTTTATACGTGAATTTAAATTTTAGAAAATTTTATTGTTTAGTATATCATTCTATAGAGAATTTTCTGGAGGTTAATTTAATCTAGTTGTAATCGGGAATTTTAACGGAAATGTTGAATTTTTTGGTCACGTAAATTTTTACGTGAACTCAAAATTCTGAAAATGCTAATATTTAGTATATCATTCGATAGAGAATTTTCTGGAGATTAATAATATATAGTTGTAATCAGGAATTTTTACGGAAAACTTGAATTTTTCGATTACGTAAATATTTACGTGAACTCAAATTTCAGCAATTACTGACATGTAGTATGTCATTCGATAGAGCATTTTTCACAGATTAATAATATGTAGCTAATATTCGGAATATCTATAGAAAACATGACGACTTTTTTGGTCATGTAAATTTTTACGTGAACTCAAACTTCTGAAAATGCTAATATTTAGTATATCATTCGATAGAGAATTTTCTGGAGATTAATAATATATAGTTGTAATCAGGAATTTTTACAGAAAACTTGAATTTTTCGATCACGTAAATTTTTACGTGAATTTAAATTTTTAAAAATTCTATTGTTTAGTATATCATTCTATAGAGAATTTTCTCGAGGTTAATTTAATCTAGTTGTAATCGGAAATTTTAACGGAAATGTTGAATTTTTTGATCACGTAAATATTTACGTGAACTCAAATTTAAGCAAAAACTGACATGTTGTATGTCATTCGAAAAAACATTTTTCACAGATTAATAATATGTAGCTAATATACGGAATATCTATAGAAAACATGACTTTTTTGGTCACGTAATTTTATACGTGAACTTAAATTTTAGAAAATTTTATTGTTTAGTATATCATTCTATAGAGAATTTTCTGGAGGTTAATTTAATGTAGTTGTAATCGGGAATTTTAACGGAAATGTTGAATTTTTCGATCACGTAAATTTATACGTGAACTAAAATTTTAGAAAATTCTATCTTATTGTATATCATTCGATAGAGAATTTGTAGAAGATTATTAGATCAATAGTTAAACCGTAAAATTTCTCCAAAATTTTGCGCCAAATATCTTTAAATATATAATTTACGTGAAAATACGCGAGATAGTTTTTTACGTGTAATATAGTATTTATACATTTTTTTGTATTTTCTGTGTAATATTATATTTATTTGTGCAATAGAAGATATAATTTTGAACCAGCTACCAATTTAAATTAAATTTACGTGAAATATCGTCAAATTACAGTAGAACTGTTTGATGATTTGTAGTAATTATAAAATATAAACAAGTAAGAAGAAAAACTAACTGATCAGTTTGAAGGATTTGACGCAAAATGTGCAGCATGACCAAGAAGGCAACGAGCCAACCACATTCCACTACGAGACATCCACGCATTATCCGTCAACCGTTGCTCCGTCGACCACCACAATGAAGCATTTCAGCTTCGGAAACCTGGAAGAAACGGAAAAAGTGCTGGCGCCCATCCAATTCGAGCAAACCGGCCGAGAGCAGGGATTCGTCTATCACACATCGAGTGTGATGCCGCGCGTCGAGCCGATCGAGACGACGACAATGGTGCATTTCAGCAATGGCAACCTTGGCGAGCACATTTCGCCGCAAAGGGACGAGCCGCGAGAGTTGGTAAAAACGCCCGCCCAGAATGCTCCATTCGAGTATTCAACGACGACGCATTACCCGGCACTCGCCAAGAATGAGCTCATGGAAACGCCGTCGCCCGAATTTGTGCAAGAACTGAAGAATGTGGTTGAGAATGTGAGATTCGTGTTTATTTGATTGAAACAAACTTGAAATGAACATTTCAGTCGCAGGATTGGACGGCGATTCAGTTGGCATCGAAGTTATCGCAGCTCTTGAACAAATTGTTGGCTGGATTGCGATTGAGATAAGTGTGATGACGCCAATCCGAGTATTGTGTATTATACTTGTATAACACTGCCAAGTATTAATATTGATTTTTTATTTGTCAACAAACAATCCATTAATATTACGAGTGATATGAAGCTTTTATTTAATAAATTGTATTTTTTATAATTTTATAATTTATATCAAATTGAAGCTCATAACTCACTGGCTTAAAAGGTGATTTATATAAAATTAAAGCTACTATTTTGCGGATTAAAATAATGTTATTCATTTCTTATAAAAGTATTTATGAGGCGAGTTATGCATTTTGCTCATTTTCACTTTAAAAATCTGAAAATTTAAGAAAGAAAATAAATTAGGTCATGTTGTATATCGAATTAAAGCTACTACTTTGCTGATTTCAAAAATGTATATATATTCTTGTAAAACTGAAATATCTTCTTGTAAAACTGAAAACGAGCCGAGATATAGATTTTGCTCTTTTTCACTTAAAAATCTGAAAATTTCAGAAAACACAAAAATTATGTCATAACGTATATCAAACTGAAGCTATTTTAATGCTGATTAAAAACATGTACTTAGCTTCTTGTAAAACTGAAAACGAGCCGAGATATAGATTTTGCTCTTTTTCACTTAAAAATCTCAAAATTTCAGAAAACACAAAAATTATGTCATGACGTATATCAAACTAAAGCTATTTTAATGCTGATTAAAAACATGTACTTATCTTCTTGTAAAACTGAAAACGAGCCGAGATATAGATTTTGCTCTTTTTCACTTAAAAATCTGAAAATTTCAGAAAACACAAAAATTATGTCATAACGTATATCAAACTGAAGCTATTTTAATGCTGATTAAAAACATGTATTTATCTTCTTGTAAAACTGAAAACGAGCCGAGATATAGATTTTGCTCTTTTTCACTTAAAAATCTCAAAATTTCAGAAAACACAAAAATTATGTCATGACGTATATCAAACTAAAGCTATTTTAATGCTGATTAAAAACATGTATTTATCTTCTTGTAAAACTGAAAACGAGCCGAGATATAGATTTTGCTCTTTTTCACTTAAAAATCTGAAAATTTCAGAAAACACAAAAATTATGTCATAACGTATATCAAACTGAAGCTATTTTAATGCTGATTAAAAACATGTATTTATCTTCTTGTAAAACTGAAAACGAGCCGAGATATAGATTTTGCTCTTTTTCACTTAAAAATCTCAAAATTTCAGAAAACACAAAAATTATGTCATGACGTATATCAAACTAAAGCTATTTTAATGCTGATTAAAAACATGTATTTATCTTCTTGTAAAACTGAAAACGAGCCGAGATATAGATTTTGCTCTTTTTCACTTAAAAATCTGAAAATTTCAGAAAACACAAAAATTATGTCATAACGTATATCAAACTGAAGCTATTTTAATGCTGATTAAAAACATGTATTTATCTTCTTGTAAAACTGAAAACGAGCCGAGATATAGATTTTGCTCTTTTTCACTTAAAAATCTCAAAATTTCAGAAAACACAAAAATTATGTCATGACGTATATCAAACTAAAGCTATTTTAATGCTGATTAAAAACATGTACTTATCTTCTTGTAAAACTGAAAACGAGCCGAGATATAGATTTTGCTCTTTTTCACTTAAAAATCTGAAAATTTCAGAAAACACAAAAATTATGTCATAACGTATATCAAACTGAAGCTATTTTAATGCTGATTAAAAACATGTATTTATCTTCTTGTAAAACTGAAAACGAGCCGAGATATAGATTTTGCTCTTTTTCACTTAAAAATCTCAAAATTTCAGAAAACACAAAAATTATGTCATGACGTATATCAAACTAAAGCTATTTTAATGCTGATTAAAAACATGTATTTATCTTCTTGTAAAACTGAAAACGAGCCGAGATATAGATTTTGCTCTTTTTCACTTAAAAATCTGAAAATTTCAGAAAACACAAAAATTATGTCATAACGTATATCAAACTGAAGCTATTTTAATGCTGATTAAAAACATGTACTTAGCTTCTTGTAAAACTGAAAACGAGCCGAGATATAGATTTTGCTCTTTTTCACTTAAAAATCTCAAAATTTCAGAAAACACAAAAATTATGTCATGACGTATATCAAACTAAAGCTATTTTAATGCTGATTAAAAACATGTACTTATCTTCTTGTAAAACTGAAAACGAGCCGAGATATAGATTTTGCTCTTTTTCACTTAAAAATCTGAAAATTTCAGAAAACACAAAAATTATGTCATGACGTATATCAAACTGAAGCTATTTTAATGCTGATTAAAAACATGTACTTATCTTCTTGTAAAACTGAAAACGAGCCGAGATATAGATTTTGCTCTTTTTCACTTAAAAATCTGAAAATTTCAGAAAACACAAAAACTATACCATGACGTATATCAAACTAAAGCTATTTTAATGCTGATTAAAAACATGTATTTATCTTCTTGTAAAACTGAAAACGAGCCGAGATATAGATTTTGCTCTTTTTCACTTAAAAATCTGAAAATTTCAGAAAACACAAAAATTATGTCATAACGTATATCAAACTGAAGCTATTTTAATGCTGATTAAAAACATGTACTTAGCTTCTTGTAAAACTGAAAACGAGCCGAGATATAGATTTTGCTCTTTTTCACTTAAAAATCTCAAAATTTCAGAAAACACAAAAATTATGTCATGACGTATATCAAACTAAAGCTATTTTAATGCTGATTAAAAACATGTACTTATCTTCTTGTAAAACTGAAAACGAGCCGAGATATAGATTTTGCTCTTTTTCACTTAAAAATCTGAAAATTTCAGAAAACACAAAAATTATGTCATGACGTATATCAAACTAAAGCTATTTTAATGCTGATTAAAAACATGTACTTATCTTCTTGTAAAACTGAAAACGAGCCGAGATATAGATTTTGCTCTTTTTCACTTAAAAATCTGAAAATTTCAGAAAACACAAAAACTATACCATGACGTATATAAAATTGAAGCTACTGCTTTGCTAATTTTAAAAATGTATTTAACTTCTTGCAAAACTAATTATGAGCCGGGTTATGGATTTTACTAGCTTTTACTTTAAAAATCTGAAAATTTCAGAAAACGAAAAAAAAAAAACAATTTCATGTTGTATATCAAACCAAACCACACATTTTTTCACTACAAATTAAGAAATCATTGCTGTTAAATGCAAAAATCTGTTCGATTTGACCAATTTTCATGCAAAATAATATCAAGTACTATTTAAATTTTAAGAAATAATTCGAAAATAAACAGAAATATCACAACATAAAACGAAATTTTTAATAAAATTATTTATTTTATGCAATCTGATTGAATCAGTCATTCAAAATATGTCAATGGTTCGTCTCAAATCTCAAAAACCAATAAAAACATTGGCTAACATACAACCCGGGAATGTGTAAATGAAAGTGAAGAAAATAAAGAAGCATAAAAGTACGAAAACATGCATTAAAGCTGAACAAGATTTAAACAAAATCATTACAAGTCATACAATTATTACATAGCGAATGGTTTCAATCGGAGTTTGTCCTTCTTCACCTTCTGCATTGGTTCATCGCCAGTACACACTCCATCCACACAGCTTCCCCAATAGCAGCTCGGGTACTTCTCAAATCCTTTACAGCTACCATTCTTCCGGATCTTCGACACACATTCAGCCGGCTCGTCTTCGTCTTCCGGAATGTAACAGAAAAGGTAATCGCTGTGGCACGTCGGATTCTGGCGACTGCAGCTCGGCCTCGACTCGAACTCATACAGATGGTCCGTGTAGCCGTTGGAGAGCGCGTCTCTGTTGCGCATCGGCGTCATCATCGGCATTTGGCTGTCGATGAAGTGCCAATAAGGGAAGCAGCGCTCGTCCGACTTGGGGTACTCGTTTTCACGTTCATCGCGTGTTTGCATTGTTTGTCGCCATTCTTCGAATATCCAATCGACCATTGAGTGATGGTAGATGAAGATGATGTCGTTGGACGATGAAAATGATTTGCTCATGTCTCCATCTGCAATTTACTCGTTTTTAGTGCTCTTTCGTAAAATATCATTGGTAATAAGCATTTTTTAAAAGTAATATGTGTTTTTCATTTAGGTAAAATGTTATGTTTAATCGTTAATGTCTTCTTGGAAAGTAGGGACCATCGAGACTTTTAATGAAATTTACGTGAAATAAAAATTAATTTTTCACGTAAGTCTCACAAAATTTTAAAGTTTTTCAGCAAATATATTAATTCTATGCAAAATTACCTATCAAATGATATACATAACATTAATGTTTTCTTGAAAATATGGGACCATCGAAACTTTTAATGAAATTTACGTGAAATAAAAATTAATTTTTCACGTAAATCTCACAAAATTTTAAAGTTTTTCAGCAAATATATTAATTCTATGCAAAATTACCTATCAAATGATATACATAACATTAATGTTTTCTTGAAAATTTGGGACCATCGAGGGTTTTAAATAATTTTACGTGAAGCAAAAATTAATTTTTCACGTAAATCTCACAAAATGTTAAAGTTTTTCAGCAAATATATTATTTCTATGCAAAATTACCTATCAAATGATATACATAACATTAATGTTTTCTTGAAAATATGGGACCATCGAGGGTTTTAAATAATTTTACGTGAAAACAAAATTAATTTTTCACGTAAACCTCATTAAATTTTTAAATTTTTAAGCAAATAGATTTATTCTATGCAATATTACCTATCAAATGATATACATAACATTAATGTTTTCTTGAAAATTTGGGACCATCGAAACTTTTAATGAAATTTACGTGAAATAAAAATTAATTTTTCACGTAAATCTCACAAAATGTTAAAGTTTTTCAGCAAATATATTAATTCTATGCAAAATTACCTATCGAATGATATGCATAACATTATTGTTTTCTTGAAAATATGGGACCATCGAGGGTTTTAAATAATTTTACGTGAAAACAAAATTAATTTTTCACGTAAACCTCATTAAATTTTTAAATTTTTAAGCAAATAGATTTATTCTATGCAATATTACCTATCAAATGATATACATAACATTACTGTTTTCTTGAAAATTTGGGACCATCGAGGCTTTTAAATAATTTTACGTGAAGTAAAAATTAATTTTTAACGTAAATCTTCAAAAATTTTCAAATTTTTAAGCAAATATATTGATTCTATGCAATTTTACCTATGATATATAAAACCTAAAGTTTGCGTTAAGATTTCGGGACCATCGAGGGTTTTAAATAATTTTATGTGAAATTTAAAATAATTTTTCACGTAAAACTCATTAGGATTCTACATTTAATTGTAGAATATTTGAATTCTATACACAATAATCAAATAATATTATGGCATATAGAGAAACTGGCGTACAAATACTATTTGGGACCATTAAAATAAAAATTTGTCGAAATGAACAAATATCTCACAAACAAATTTGAATAATTTAACGATCTTTAAGAATACACACATTTAAGGATATTAAGGACGTTAAGAAGGACATTTGATGCGTCCTTCAGGAGGTTTATATTCTCGATGGTCCGTTCATTGATGAGTTTTACTTACTAACGAAAAAGTGAACATAATCATGAGAATACTCAAGCATGCGTGCATCCAACGTATGATTCATAGGACAAGTCTGAAACAAAACAATTCCCTATATCATCCGATCATTCAAAATTACCGTCAAGGGCATTGTGGTCCCTAACACCATATTCAAGTCGTCATTATTCGTGATCCATTCAACTCTCGGGTTGTTGAGCAACTCGCCGTCTTTGTCTTCATCGAACTTCCTCTGAATCTGTGATCTTCCCTGCAATATAAACCTCGAATTAATCTCATTGGTCCGTCCAACCTCCATTGTCTTCCAATTATGATAGGGACCATTCTTCACGTATCCGTCCTCGTCCACCTAAACCATCCTTTCTAACCGACAGAGCACTTTTCCGGCAAACAAACCTCGCCTAGAAAGATTTTCGAGAAGACAAGCGATTCCTTCGGCTTATCCAAACGCGATTCGAGCGTCGAGTCCCAATACGGAACTCCAAGGTACTTGAACTCATCGTCAAGATGTTCGCGGAACACAAGCTCGAATCGCTTCAGGAACTCGCGATGCCAGATGATGAACGCCGGCCCAGAATGGACTCCCGAGTATTTGTGCACTCGACCGAGCCGATTGTAAATCCCGTTTGATTTCATTTTATTTAGCGCCTTTTCCACGTGATATCTCTCAATGTCGCTGAGGGCACGCAGTTCTTTGCGTACCGCCCGTTTCAGCGCGTTGCCATTCGGCAGGATGCACTCGTTTTCGACCACACGGCCTGCAAAATGTTATATACTGTGTAATTTCTAGTATTGTCAAGTTAAAAGCGCTACTGGCGCATTTTTAATTTCAGTTGTCCCAAATGAAAATTAGTTTAAAAACGGTATAATAATATTTATATGTATATCAATCAACTCAGAATTGTCTCTAGATTCTAATTATTTTAATCAAAATGCTTCGTCGTTGTTCATTTTTCTGAAATCTTTTTTAAAGAAAATTGCTAGTTTTATTATTTTTTATTAAAGTTGACCCTACAGACTTGATTTTTTTCACCAAATTATTCTATGAAAAATTCTCAGTCGATTGATACCCATATTATATTGTAAACGTGTAAAAATAGAATTTTAATTTCTAGGGACCATTAAAATAGATCTCAGCTCAGAATGACTCTACAGACTTGATTTTTTCACCAAAGTATTCTATAAAATATTCTCTGTCGATTGATACCCATATTATATCGTAAGCGTGCAAAAATAAAATTTTCAATTCTAGGGACCATTAAAATATATCTCAGCTCAGAGTGACTTTGCAGACTTGATTTTTTCATCAAATTCTTCTATTTAAAATTCTCTGTTGATTGATACCCATATTATATCGTAAACGTGTAAAAAATAAAATTTTAATTCCTAGGGACCATTAAAATATATCTCAGCTCACAGTGACTTTGAAGACCTGATTCTTTCACCAAATTATTTTATAGAAAATTCTCTGTTCATTGATATCCATATTATACGGTAAACGTATAAAAATAGAATTTTACTTCCTAGGGACCATTAAAATATATCTCAGCTCACAGTGACTTTGCAGACCTGATTCTTTCACCAAGCTATTCTATTTAAAATTCTCTGTCTATTGATATCCATATTATACAGTAAACGTATAAAAATAGAATTGTACTTCCTAGGGACCATTAAAATATATCTCAGCTCAGAGTGTCTTTGCAGACTTGATTTTTTTACCAAATTATTTTATGGAAAATTCTCTGTCGATTGATACCCATATTATATCGTAAACGTGCAAAAATAAAATTTTCAATTCTAGGGACCATTAAAATATATCTCAGCTCAGAATCACTCTACAGACTTGATTTTTTCACCAAAGTATTCTATAAAATATTCTCTGTCGATTGATACCCATATTATATCGTAAACGTGCAAAAATAAAATTTTCAATTCTAGGGACCATTAAAATATATCTCAGCTCAGAGTGACTTTGCAGACTTGATTTTTTCACCAAAGTATTCTATAAAATATTCTCTGTCGATTGATACCCATATTATATCGTAAGGGTGCAAAAATAAAATTTTCAATTCTAGGGACCATTAAAATATATCTCAGCTCAGAGTGACTTTGCAGACTTGATTTTTTCACCAAAGTATTCTATAAAATATTCTCTGTCGATTGATACCCATATTATATCGTAAACGTGTAAAAATAGAATTTTAATTCCTAGGGACCATCAAAATATATCTCAGCTCAGAGTGACTTTGCAGACTTGATTTTTTCACCAAAAAATTTTATATTTGAGCGAGCCCTTCTTGAAGTTCTCTATAATGTTCATATAATAAATACGAGTCTCTTCTACTTTCTGGACCATCAAAATCTGACCTTTATAATATCCACAAACACAAGTGCGATTCAAGCATTGCAAATAAAGCAGTTCCCTTTTATTCCAATCCGGTGCAATGAACACATCATCCTCCGGTACAAAATGTTTCCCAAATGGCGATTCATCCTTCTCGTCCGCATTTATCTGAAAACAATCGCATTCGTTCACAAAAATCGCCATCAAACTCAACCCGATCATGATCGTAATGCATCGTTCGGAACCAAGGCTGCTCAAACCTCTCATAATACGTTCGATTCCCAATATTGTACTTTGTAATCGTGACGAAAGCCGACGAACCTCCAACGAGCACACACAAAACGAGACCAAGCAGCATGTCTGAAACACAGAAAATCATTTTGACTCGTCGCTTCTTCAGCTGATTGCCATTGTGATTGCCCGAATCGACAGGCCGATGAGATTATCCGGAAAAAAACACAACAACAACGACGACGACGACAAGAATCATTATAATAATGGCAATAAAATCAACTAGAATTGTATAGTTTCAATGATTGATTCATGAATGTATGCATTTCATATTGTTATTACTATATCTTTTACTACTTTTTACAGTTTTATATTACTATTATTATTATTAGAATCAAATTATGTACCAATTCTTGCGTAAGAAATTTGACAATACGCAACATATCTCGTAATTCTTGTAGCAAACTCAAGTCAATTTTACCCAATAAAATAAAATCAATTTTTTTTAAAAGTCATATAATCAACTTTTGTCTAAATTACCGTTTAGAATATTGTCTATTGTCGGAAACAAAAATTCACGCAAAAACGTTTGAAATTGAAAATCAACAGACCTACCCCTTTATGGATGTCGTTAACCACATTTTGTCCGCAACACGACTAAGACTTAATATATATACAACTAGTCCGCAAAAGTTAAGTTGAAAGTTATAGCTTATGGGTTTTGCTATTTTTTTTTCACGTTTCATTATTCAAATAATCAAACATTGCACGTAGTCACAAGTGGCACAACTAGAGATGCTTGAAATCTTACTGGGTGGCATAAAGTTGGATCGATTTGAGCTCGTCGAATAGAAAACCGCGAAATTGCAGGAAAATTGGACTTGAAATCAACGAAAAGTCAGCACTTGCGAGAAGCATTAATGTGCAACTGAAGCTTATACGAATAGTCCACGTATATGCACAAAATACGCGAGCATCGTCTGATGGATTTTATTTCACAAAATAGGCAAAACGCAAGGATTGATTTGATATTTGCTTCTCATGGAAATTGGCAAAATAGGAAAATTCTTATCTTCCATTTTTCGTGTTGAAAAGGTAAATTTAGCGTAATTTTACTTCTATGAGCCATCGATGTGAACTGGTGTTTATTAATAATTTTGATTTATTCTCGTGAAATCGCTTAAAATGGACAACTAGGTAATATTTATTTTGGCACACAAAGTAGTGTTCTTAAAATCGCTCAGTAAACCTTTTTCCTCTAATGTCAAATTTCACTCTGTTTAAGATAAAATTTCAAAGAAATTGACAAGGCACGTCAAAACATTTTTTCTGCTAATCTGAAAGGTAGCGGTTTCTCGATCAAGAAGGAATACACAACCTTATTCCAGCATGGTTAAACGCTTTGGAGCTCGCCGATCCTCCAAAGGAATAGAAAACCGCGGATTGCAGGAACAATATTGATGTCCAACTGAACCTTATACGAATAGTCCACGTATATATAAGCGAGCACCAACTGATGGATTTTATTTTACGAAATAGGCAAAACGCAAGATTTGATCAAGAAGGAATACACAACCCTATTCCAGGCATGGCTACACGCTGTTTTCAAGTAAACCGACCACAAAGAACTATCAACGCCATTCCATTCTAAGGCTCGCTCAATTGACGTGATTATCGCCGCCACATCAGGCACGACTGTATTATTCCTATTATACCAGTTGCACACCAAAGTTAAGTTGGAGGCTCAGAAAAGATGCTCATATTGTAAATTTCGGCAAAATATTATTTTCTACTTGGCGTGCCAGTTGTATATACCAGTGATGAGAGGGACCCCGTTTTTTGGAATTCCAGGAGGGCGAGAACTAAAATCATTGAAAATTTCAGAGAGTGCGATGATTGGAGAGAACTGGTCCGCTTCTCTATTAGAGAATGACAACGGACTCCTAAGTAAGAAAATTTCAAAACCGAGGCCGGGGCGACCGGGGAGAGTCCCTCGCATCATTGATGGTTCGGAAACATGGACGTTGACGACAAAAAATTCTAGCCAACTGCAGAGGTGTATGAACACAATTTGTCGCCACGCAGGAAGCGATCGAATAGACGACCATGGTAAAATGACACGAACGATACTGAACTGTGCTCGATTGCCAGGTTACCGGTGGACGAAACGATTGACGGAATGGGTTCCTCCTCGAGGTTAGACACGACAAAAAGGAAGACCGAAAGCAAGATGGCAAGACCCAATTAAACACTGGGTCTCAAATTATGTGCACGAGAAGTCCACCTCCAGAAACTCAAGAAGGCGAATCGGAATCCTGGAGAAGAAGGTTGCCTGGCCCACTATTGCGAGGCGCAGCCGCGATGATTGGAGAGAGCCGGTCCGCTTCTCTATAAGCACCTCAAGACAAAACAATAGAAAACTATGACCAAAATTTGAAAAACACAATTTTCAGGTAAAGCCAATGAGGCTTGCGTTTTGCCAAAAAAAGTGTCTTGATTTTACCAATTTTATCCTTCTAGTATCCTTCTTGGCTCCGCCTCCAAAATGATATTTGGACACCTTTTGTCCTGGGGTGCTATAAGAGAATGTCAACGGACTCCTAAGTAAATATCCTAAGTAAGAAAATTTCAAAACTCAGCACACGGGGATAGTCCCTCCCACGTATACCTTCAAGCCTTCTACTACATGTACCATATGTTTATTACTATATTGTTCTGCACTGGGGATGGGGGGTGGAAACTAGAGGTTGGTAACTTTGAACCGCTTTTGAAGGTCACGTCCACATTTACCAAATAATGGCCAAGAAATTTTTCAACAAAATGAGTTTTCTAGACTCTCAAATAATATTTTAATATAATTTTCTTGAAATGTTAAGCAAATTATTGTCCTTTTCAGAGATCGGTGCCTAATGGAAGAGCAAAAGAAGAAGAAAAACGATGGAAAAAAGAAAAAAAGTAAAAAAAGAGTGACCGTCCAAACGAGAACCTCATTCCATCCTATTTTTTTTCCTCTTCCATTAGGCACCGATCTCTGAAAAGGGCAATATGTTTATATAATCTACAAATTAAACTATAACACGCCAACTGTAAGACCACCCAGATAAATTATACCATAGGTAATTGTATATCTTTAATCTGAGCGCGTCCATCTCCCTCCATCTCGAACGACCACGTCGTTTTCTTCTGCAGCATTCCCAATCTTCTTCTTCTGGATGTACATCTGGTCCACAAATTCGGCGACCCGCATCCTTGATCGCTCGGCCTCTCGATCGGTGGACAACCCTCGGAGTCCATTCCGTGACAATCCTCGCGTCGGCGACACGTGACCGGAGCACTCTAATTTCCGGTGATCGACAATAGTAGATATCGATCGGAATGTTGCAGTCGGTGGGTTGAATTCAGGAAACGTTGGAGTCGACAAATCTGGTCGCGGGTCCATATAGCATCGCTGGCAGCACATTCTGAGCAATCAGCTTCTTTTTCTTGTCGCTGTCGAGCATCGGGAACAGTGCTGACCAAGCAGACTTGATCCTACGTTTTATTTCGTCGTCAAGCGAGTCGTCGATGCAGATACAGAGGTTTCGAAGCCCTTGAAGTGCAAATTTCACCTTGGCACTTGATTGGAGTCGAAGGGTCGTTGTCATTGTGGAGGATGATGGTTTCGCCACGTTCAAAAACCAAACATTTCAGTTGGCGTGTGCTTTCCACTATTTGAATTAAAAGTTGTGGGACCCTTTAAAACACAATTCCAAATTCTAATATTACCGTATGCATCTAAACAATCCTGTCAATTGACGTGCGAACAGTTAACTCGAACTAAAAATCAATCTCACATCAAATTAAAACACAAACAAACAATTCCAACCTAAAATTACAGAAGACACATCGAGTTACCTAAAAATAATCATAATCATCATTGATAAACAACCAAATCATTTATCAATCACAATCACTATTGGCAAAATAACTTTCTTCGTCTTCCGAAAATAAAAGTGAAAAATATTAAATTTTAAAAAAATAATCAGAATAATCTTCTCGGAAACCGCTCAATTAAGCCATCAGAAAACAGAAAACACAATTTGTTTCAAGAAGAATGATTAGATTTCAATCTTTTGGCTGATATTTATTGCAATCAGCGTGAAAATTATTTATTGGTTTGGCAATAAACAGCTGCGATGCATGTTTTATGCCGTCATTTCCCGGATCAATTCAATGCAAAACACAATTTTCCGATAATATTTAAGAGGCCTAAAGTTTTTAATCTTTTTTAGCACCATTCGAGCTTCGATTCGATTCTATTTGGATATTATAAAATGTCACGGCCGAGAAAATTAAAAATTGTTTTTTCTCGGCCATAAGTTTAACACGTTTTTTTTTCTTATTCACTTAAAGAAAAAATATACTTTTCAAATTTCAGAAAAAAATGTATTAAATAGTCGAGAAACAACGTGGCCTAGAAAATAAAAATAAATTTTTTTAGGTCATAAGTAAAAATCTGAGCACGATTTTTTCATACTATTCAATTTCTTATTAAACCAATCTGATGTCAAAATTTCAGAAAAATCTATCGAAGAATAGCCGAGAAACTACGTGGCCTAGAAAAATAAAACTGACTTTTCTAGGCCATTAGTAAAAATTACGCCATGATTTTGTCTGAATGGAAAGCTAATTATATGTTTTATATGATAACATTATTTTAGAAAAATCTATAGAAGAATAGCCAAGAAAGTACTTGGCCTAGAAAATTTAACAACCAGCTTTGTAGACCAAAAGCAAAAATTTCACTGTAATATTTTCCTATTAAATACAACTATAAGAGAACAATCCTTCGTCCAAATTTCAGAAAAATCCATCGAAGAATAGCCGAGAAACAACGTGGCCTAGAAAATTAAAATTGACTTTTCTAGGCCATTAGTAAAAATTACGCCATGATTTTGCCTGAATGGAAAGCTAATTATATATTTTATATGATATCACAATTTTAGAAAAATCTATCGAAGAATAGCCGAGAAACTACGTGGCCTAGAAAAATAAAACTGACTTTTCTAGGCCGTTAGTAAAGATTACACTATGATTTTGCCTGAATGGAAAGCTAATTATATGTTTTATATGATAACATAATTTTAGAAAAATCTATAGAAGAATAGCCAAGAAAGTACGTGGCCTAGAAAATTTAACAACCAGCTTTGTAGAACAAAAGCAAAAATTTCACTGTAATATTTTCCTATTAAATACAACTATAAGAGAACAATCCTTCGTCCAAATTTCAGAAAAATCCATCGAAGAATAGCCGAGAAACAACGTGGCCTAGAAAATTAAAATTGACTTTTCTAGACCATTAGTAAAGATTACACTATGATTTTGCCTGAATGGAAAGCTAATTATATATTTTATATGATATCACAATTTTAGAAAAATCGTTCGAAGAATAACAGAGAAACTACATGACCTAGAAAATTTAAAAACGACCATTGTAGGCCATAAGCAAAAATTTCAATGTAATTTTTTCCTATTAAATACAACTATAAGAGTACAATCTGTTGTCCAAATTTCAGAAAAATCAATCGAAGAATAGCCGAGAAACAACGTGGCCTAGAAAATTAAAAATTCGTTTTCTCGGCCATACGAAAAAATTTCTGTTCGATTTTTTCGTACTATACACAACTATAAGAGTGCAATCTGTTGTCCAAACTTTAGAAGAATCTATGGAAGAATAGCCGAGAAATAACGTGGCCTAGAAAATTAAAAATGCGTTTTCTATGCCATTTCTGCATAATACGTCAAATTTTTTAACCAATTGATAATAACATTAAATTGCCGTTCTACCTAGATTTCAGAACAATCTATCGAAAGAAAAAAATGGCCTAGAAATTCTTTTTCTAGGCCACAAGAATATATTCGCACTAAATCAAATAAAAATAGGAGCAATATTCCTACAAAACTATCCTGAATTCAAACCAGAAAAAAGAATCAAACTATTACCAATTTAAAAAAAACTGATATTCTGAACATTCAAACAAGTCGAGCGACAAAATAAAACAATCAAGACGAAAAACACAAAAAACTAGTATCAATCAAATTCAAGCAATCACGTCCAGTCGGAAAATCAACGATCGATTCATCCATCCGGCTGGCTGCCTGACACGTTTTTATCAATCTTTCATGATAACCAACACTTTTATACGGAAGAGTCGATAATATTCGCCAAACACTCTCATCTCATCATCATTTGCTAAATTTATTCCAAGCAATCTTTAATTATTAACTCCATCACATTCCCAAACAAATAAATAGACATACAATATAAACATTAATCACAATTCAATTTGCACCAAACCACGACGACGATATTTTATCGTAGAGCGATCCCAGCGAGGGCGCCGCCGCCGTCTGTCCCTTCGGGTTCGCCAGCAACTTGTTGGTGCGGATTTTGCCCGACGTCGACTTTGTCTTCTTCATGAGCATGCTGTCGAGCGTGGCACGGTCGATGCGCGGCACCGACGGGATGCGCGACTTCTGCGTGTCCAGCAACGGTCGCACGTCTTGCACTTCCGTGTACGTGGCCGCCGGTTGCACGTCTTTCGACGGCAGACTCTCGACGATCAGTCCGGCGAACATCAGCTGAAATAAGGAAACGTGTTTGACAAATATTGCAAATTGCTTCCCATCTTCAAAATCACATACAGACACATGCAATGTTTTCAACATACTATTTGCTGAAAAACAAACGTTCACAAATCAAAACATAGAAATTTGTCGTCATTTTGACTCGACATTAAAAGATCTGGCAGAAAATAAAATTTGCCTGGTTCAATCGGCTAAAACCTATTCGGGAATGTTTCCACGTATCATACAGCTGGTCAAATGTATGGCAAATATTGTTAGCAGCCAATTTTTAGCTCCGTTTTCCCGACAGTCTATACTTTTGTCATTAAGTGGGCGTGGTTAATATTTTATTCCACTGCACGCCAAATGCAATTATAAAAATAGGAGCCCACAAAGCCACAGTAATAGAATGTTCTCAGATAGTTCACAGAATATCTGATAAGATGACGTGAAAATTGACATCCAATTGAGACGTGTAATATAATAAGACTCTGTTAAATAATGTAAAACGTGAATTTTCATTTGGCGTGCCACTGAATTTTGCACAAATATTCTACATAGCTCTACTTCTACTAAATACTGAATGAAAAAATACCTGCGATCGAATATAAGCCATTTTAACATTATTCAGAATCAACGGCATCATAATCGACACATCAAACGGGTCCATGTGCTCTTCAATCCTCTCGCAAACCCGCTTCATCCTACAATATTCATAACCATACAATACCAAAATCATCCTCAACTCACTCATCGCTCGCAAACATCGCATTCAGCCACTGCGCATCAAACACCATTTGCACCATCATGCGCGTTCCCATCGTCCACTCACTCGTCGCCTCCAGCTTGGCCATCATCACCGCGGCAAAGCTCTTCGAGATGCGCGCCGCCAACTTCTTGCGCATCGTCTTGCTCAACAAATGCCCGATGGCTGCCTCAGCAAGAGTGGCGGCAATCTGCAGCAGCACCGATTGAATGACGCCCGATGGCATCACCGGAATGCACACGTTGCCAACATCCGCAATCTCGACCATCTCCATTTTCTGGCAAATGAGCAGCGAGTCGAGTTGAGAGTCCAGCGACGACAGGTAATCTCGTTGCAGTTCAATTGAGTTTCCAATGATATCATCAGCAATTCGTGTGCTATAGTTGCTGAAAAAATAACAAATATTTGTTGTCTTTCGTCCAATTTCAGCTTTGAAACATTCATGGTGTAACAAATTATTATTAGTGTTACTCTTCATTCCAAATCAACCTTGTGGGAAATATTGTGACTGATTCTCTTCATAGACAGAGATAGTGAGACAAATTAAAATCACCACACAGAAAAATAAACAACCCAGTGGATTGTGTGTGGTACCAGTGGATTCCCCGTCTTGAAAAACCTATTTCCAGAAAATTTCATTAAGATCGGTGCTATTACCGCTACGCTACAGTACATTTTCCACAAACAGTGGTGCTCACAGCGATGATACATCATTTTTAAACTAGGAAATAACACTAAAATTAGCGACATTTAATGATTAATTTCATTATTTAATACTTTGTTGCTGATCCATTGATCCGAATAACCTAATTAATTCGGTTTGCCATGCTTGCAATCAGGCTTTCAATCAGATTTTTTTCGATCAGCGACCATTGACAAAGAATTTCAGCTTTCAGATCCGCTACAGTGTTGAATGAGCGTCCTTGATGGTAAAATCTTCTAACAAGGACGGACCAGAGATTCTTAATTGGACCAGAGATTCTTAAATCGGGAGAACGCTGGCCAGTCCATAGCAGTGATATTCTTTGACCTCAACCACGTCGTCGTTGAATCTCTAGCATGAATGGCGGCGTTGTCTTGTTGAAATGTGCAGGAAATATGCCAGAAATGGAACTAAACTTTTCTCCAGGACATCTTGATAGTCCGCAGATTTCATTCGAGGTGAAATGAATTCCAAATGAAGAGTTCCAGTTGACGAGAAGAGTCCGCCAAATCATGCACGTTCCACCTCCACAGTTTCTCTTGGACAATGTCAATGGATCCTACCTCAAATCACGCCAATAAGAATTCCAGCCGTCCGGTCCGTCAAGATTAAACTTCTTTTCATCTGAAAAGATTATCTGAGCATGTTTGAATTGACAATTGAATCCGTAAATGGACTCGCTCTTTTCCAATCTGTGACCAAGTTTCGGCGAGCAAAGTCAACACGTCTCAATTGATCAGGGGTCAGACGTGGATCATTTTTTGGTTTTTGACGAACAATAATTTTGCTCCGACGCAGAAATCAATAAATTGTTTGTCTCGAGGTCGAAACTCCAGCTTCGCGGCCAATTTATCTATCCGACTTCATCGAATTTTAAGCTCTCCACGCAATTGTTTGATCATCTCTGGTCGATAGAATCCTTGGACGTCCCGGAATTGGTGTCTTTCCGTAGCCAAAAGGGTCCTTCAATTAATTACTCACAACGAAACGTGATCGATTCAGATGCGCAGCGATTTTCGCGATGGATAATCCGAGTCGGCGTATGGCTTCAATTTTTGCACATTCCTGGGGAGAAAGACGACATCGGCTGCTCATTTCGTGATATAATGTTCAAGACATGTTTTCAGACCTGTTATACTCTAATTAATTGAAAAAAACTTCAATTTTTTGCGCCAAATGGAGATTTAATGATCAGCAATAGAAGGATGTCTCATGGCTGTGACCACCACTGTTTGTGGCAAATGTACTGTAGCGTAGCGGTAATAAAAGCGATTTTAATGAAATTTTCTGGAAATAGGTTTTCCATGGCGGGGAGTCCACTAGTCCCACTCATTTCAACTGTTGTCCTACAGTAATATGCGAAACAGCTAGTTAGTGGGGGTGTCGCAAACTTTTGGACACCAGTGTATGTCATTTTCAGTACTACTGTCTTGAAATATTATTCTTCGAGCTTTTTCCCTCAAAATTTCTGAAAGTGAGAGCTCTTTAGAAAACTTAAATAGCTCATCTAATAATCTCGCACAAATTGAGCTAAAAAGCTTAATGAGTTTTTTATTGTCTTAAAATATAAACATTATTATTCTTGAAAAGTTCATACGTCGCTTAAAACTCTAAATGGAACTATCAGATATTTCGATATTTAAAGATAAACATTTAAATCTATCTACCTTAACTATCTTATCTTAAAATCGCTATATTTTCCAAGGCACGCCAATTGGAAATTACCATTATTTTCCGATTTTTAAGGGTGTCTGAAAAATATTTGCGTCTTTTTAACCAAAAATGTTACTACAATTTGATTAGGCTTGTCTTAAACTACCTAATAATATTAATACCTTTCTAAAAATTTAGATTTGAGCACGTTTACAGAGCTCATTTTATTACCATACCAGATGGCATGTAAACATTTTAAACCAAAGTTTTCTTTGCAATTTTTAAGTTTTTTGCTGCGAAAGAATTCTTTGAGCTTTATTCAAAAAGTATAACTGACTCACGCCAATTGAAAGTGTAATAAACCGTGCTCAAATCTAACATTTTGTGAAGATTTTATTATTTTTAGATAGTTTAAGAAAAATCTGACAAACTGGTGTAGACAATTTTTTATAAAATAAACGTGAATGTTTTAAGACCAGCATAAATATAAGAAAATCCGTATTTCCATTTGACGTGCTGACTCCTTTAATAAATACAAAAAATACAAATCTTCTTTTACAAATTGTAAAAATCTGATCTCTCTTGAGATTCTATTACTTTTCCAACCGAACTCGACGTTAAAATGTTGATAAAAATTAAAAAAACAAAATTTTACTAAAGATTATATAGATCCGCTTTGCCCCTTCCAATTCCATCACAACAACTTTTATCACTGTCCGCATTCCAACAATTCAATAGTACCCCCACCAAAAAAAGACAATCAACAAACTGATATTCAGCGCTGCAGCTCCGAGCCCGTTTCCATGACTGCACTGATTAATCCGCTTTGTGCATATGGCCCCCCTCCCAACATCTATTCATTATCACTTCATTTGCATTTCCTTCATTCTTCTACTTCCAATCAATACATTGCTTCCCAGGTCCCAATTCAAACATTGTTTTCGTAACATTTCCACTCGACGGGCCCTCTTTTGCACTCTTTTTGTCAATTTCGCCAAGAGGCCCGGCCCGCGCGCATTCCCATCTCTTCGCCATTTCTCTATTTAGGTCCGTCGCCGTATTTTTTTTATTTGTTCGCTCGCCTCTCTCTTCTCGATCGGGTCCCTTGTCGTCTGTCTGCTGCCCAAAAAGCAAACAGTCCTCCTGTATTTCCATCAATCGACAACAATAACAACAACAACATCAACCAGCCGCAGCAGCAGCAGCAACCAACCGCCAGCGATTCAATGTCTCATTTTTTCATTACGCGTATTTATTGTGCCTGTTCGGTGTTTGGACCACATTCGATTCCTTATCAATCCATCACTCAACCAACTACCTAATCAGTGACGTTTTCGCGTCGCGCTTTCTATCTCGCCCATTTTTGTCGCTGTCCTCGCTCGATTACGCTTCTTCGCAACATTTGATTATTTTTCATTTTCTTCTGCTTCTGCTTCTTCTACATTCTGGATCCACTGCTCATATCGATCCTTCGATTTATTTCCATTATCTCTTCATAATCTAATATATTGACAGCCTCCTTATCGTTTTTTTATTATAAATATTATCATTGTTGAATTCATTAGATTGACTATAATCCAGCCGGATCATATTTGTATTTATAGCCTAACCAGTATTATTAAAATGCCTATATAATTCTTATTTAACCAAACCTATGTATAAGATTCTTAAGGATTCAGGACACTCAGGATCAAAATATGATCCTTCAGAAAATATTTCAAAACCCCTTGAACTATAAAATATAGTTCACCGAATAAAATAATTTAGAAACCGTAAAGAATCTAGAATTAATTAATATGTAACAAGAGAGGGGGAAAATCCAATCAGGATCGAAGTATGATCATAATTGATATAATGGCTCACACTAATAATACCGATAAGGGAATGAGCCTTATCCTCCACATGAGAAGTCTTCAATTCTACAAAATTCCAATCACGGATAATCTCAAACACTCAGTAGCCAGCTAGAAAGGGCCAAACTTTGAATAAATAATCCAAAACGGATATATTCAACAATTTTTTTGGTCAAAATAGTCAAATTTCGATTTAAATTCCGATAGCCAAAAATGCTCATGGCACATTTGCTACGATCACAATAAAATATTACGAAAAAACTTGTCAAAACTGTAAAGATCCGTTGATACCAAGGATCATTCCTTACACATAATTTAATTAATACCAACTCCTCTCAATTGTAAATATATATAAACAGGACTTAATTATATGTTATTATTATGCAACAGTAATTATACATAACCACCAATCTGTCAATAACTACGGTCTATACTAGGGACCATTAAAACCAAGGGTCCTAAACAATAGCGACCACAAGATATATAAATCATTAAAACTTTACAATACATATAACAAATAGCTAATTCCTAGTAGCTGCCCGTAATCACCTCCTCCGGCGAGCATTTGAGCAAACAAAAGTTGCCTAGTGTCTCGACGAACCGGAATATATCCCCAAAAGGGAAACAAAACTATTTTTAATATTAAATTCCTTCTAATCCGTTCGTACCATAATAAAATTTTTAAAAAAACTCTGGACTAAAAAGACCCTATGGACTAGTTTTTCACGCCGGCCGAGGTTTTCACATGGCGGCAGTTTGAAAAAACTCCTCCATTAATTATTTTTATATTTTTTACATTAATTCCTTTATTATACTATTATTATTGTGTAGTATTCAAGTCGGACATATTCATCACAATCCAGACTTTCTCCCGTCTCAAGGATCCGCTCAACAACCTTCAATTCACCCAGAGGACTTCTTGTCTCATTCCACCATCGACCTTCAAAAATTCGAATCGAATACAAAACTTCTCGGCGATGAGATGGCCGCGGGCCACTCGCCCAAAAACCTGTACCATTCAACGGTGATTCGGTTCGTTCATTCATTCATTCATTCATTCATTTCGTCGCCTCATTGCCCGGCCCGCTATCTGTGTTGGTTGGGCCTCCATCTCTCTTCAAAATCATCGTCCACTTCACTTAATCGTACAATTTCACTTTTATCGAACCAGCCGACGGTTCGGTTCGGTTCGATTCGATTCGTCCACGACAAACATGTCCACGGGTCCCCACGGTATCGCCGTCAAATGTCTCTAAAATGGTCTCTCTTCTCAATCACATTCACAAACACTCATACATACCCATACACACGCACACCATACAAACACACACACACACACTCATATACACCTCCCATCAGCCTCTCTCAATCACCTCCCCAAAAATTGCGGAACACACTGTTTGATTGTATTTGTCGGCTGTACAATTTTCGCGCAAAAATCTTTTTCATTTGGTTCCTTCGTGTTTCCCAAACATAAATATATCGATTCCATTCAATTTCAGTTATCCATGGACATACTCGAGTCGCTATTCTCAACGCCGCATTCGTTGAGTCAGATCAGTGACGAAGTAAGTCGCACCGGCACCATTCGTCCAACATTCAAACTTTTCCAGAATCGCGACGATTTCGACACCAGCTCGACGCCAGCCGAAGACGACGACGATACGATGAATGCCACCGTCGCCAGCGATGACGAGATGAAAATTGATTTCGCCACGCTGTTAGCCGCCGCTTCATCATCGTCGGCAATCACTCCAACCACCAGCAGCACGACGTCATCGACTGGCAGGTTTCCGGTTACAACCATCGCTGAGTCCATTGCACCGCTGCGCAAAATTCCATCGAGTCGACCCGAGCGTGGAAAGTTTACCATACTTGATGGGATTGATGTAGCACGTGTTGATGATATTCTCGAAGTTGATTTCAATCCAGAGCTTCTTCAGAGCATATTCGTTGATCCAAAGATTGGGTTAGTTTTCTATTTATTTTCCATTTTAATTAAATATAACTTTGATATATTCATTTTTCACTTTTTTCTGCTTAATAATCATTCTAATTTCGGTATTCTAATTTATACCAAAACCCCCAATGAAATAAATTCAAGCTAGATTAAGGAAATTTTTCATTGACCGAAGATTAAATTCCCACCAACTCCAAGAATTTTTCTCCTTATGATTATTTCCTGTTTCTAACATTTAAAAGAGAAATTTCTTTCTTAAAAATAATTATGACATATAAATTCTAGGATCCAATTCCTTGCGCGCTACGGTCTAATTCCAAACACAAGAGTGTGCCGCGTCGAAAACTGCCCCAAGGACCAATTGATGAGTCTAATCAAGCATGCAAACGGATTCGTCGTAAGTGATTTTCATTTTTCAAGCATCTTCATTCATAAAAACACATTCCAGTGGCGATGTCGATCGTGTCGGAAACGTCGCGAGAAGCGCATCATCACAAAGATCTCCGTCTATGAGGGAACTTTCCTATTTTATTCTCGAATGCCTCTCAATAAGGTAGGTTGCTTTTTGAAATTCTTCCACCTATTCCATTCCATTTTTACAGTTCTTCATATTCATGTACGTTTGGTGCGAGTATCCGGGTCTCACCATCACCGAGTATAACAAATTGATGGGCGAGAATCGACTCGTCGAGGAAACCATCTATAACACGATCGGCTTCATCCGCGATATTATCCAAAACTGGTGCGAGTCGATTGCCAGTTCATCGACGCCCATCGGCGGCGAAGGGAAACGCGTCGAGATCATCGAGACAATGTCAACCGAGCAGCTTTCGAACAAGTCGCGCAATCGACGCACCCGTCATTTCATCACTCGGACTTGTCTCATTTGCCTCGATGACAACGCGATAGCCCATGTCGATTATGGAATCTCGAACAAGGCGCAATTATTTGAAACCGTACGCGAGAAAGTCGCTCCCGGTTCCCTGCTCATCATGCGCGATGTTCTCATGAGTCGTTTCGGAACTCCTGAAGAGGTAAACAACAATTTGCTAAATCTTTCCAACAAGACATTTCCATTTTCAGCTCAATGACGACGACTACAAATTCCAGACTATTGCTGACACGTGGCTTCAGTTCGACGAGCAAGAACGCGACGCACAATTCATCAAAACTTTAATGAACAACGTGCCAAACGCATTTCAAGAGCCATATGCTTACGAGTATTACTTCCGCAGATGTTTTCAGCATTTGTGCTTTAATAACTTGCTTAAAGTCATTCGTCTCCTGTACAATAAGTCATAATAAGCACCCACTGTCATTGTTTGTTGTTGTTTTATTTGTTTTGTTTTGCAGAAAAAAGAACATACATTCGAAATGAGTCTTTGTTGGAATTCTCAGGATATTTTAGTGCTCCCAATTATATTTTGTTACGTTTTCTTGGATATAGTGTCCCCTGTATGTAAATTAATTCCCAACCCACTCCCTTTCCATTGTTGATCCAGGCACCGGTTGATAAATGGTTAATAATTAATTTATTAATAAATACATTTTTATATACTAAAATGATTAAAGTGCCGGGGTATTGCAAAACATCTGTGCGCCTCTTGTACATATTTTTAGGTTTTATATTTTTCAGTTATAATAGTTTCCAACTCAACCAACCTATTTTGTATATTAATCATTAACAAATAATGATTTTTTATGATAGGGGATTTTTTGCACTAATCCTAATTGTTCTTATTGTTTAGAACTACATCTAAAAGATAGATTAAGTGATACGTCACTAGCGTCGCTACAATTTCAGCAGAAATTCCACAGTTCTTGTAGTGTTAATTGAAGCCAGAATTATGAAACTCGAAAAAAACGAAAACGCACCCCAACTGTTCCTCAACAATCTCATGCAACTTCCGATTCAACTGCGCGATGCGGCTCGAATCCTTATCCAGCAGGTGGCACACCAATCCCGATTCCGAGTGCAATAATCCCATCGCAAGTCGTGCGCGATTCAACATCGCCAGTATGTCATCTCCCCCTTCCATTTGCACTTCATTCGTGCACATTCTCACCAACATCTCGTGCACACCATTCGCCAGTTCGCTTTTCAACGCGCTAGCCGTGTTCACGTCTTGCATTTGCGTGCAAATCTGCTCAAATTGCTGGCATTTGTCGTTAATGCTGCTCAATGAGTCCCACATCTCGCCAATGTGTCTACAAAAACACAAATATCCGACAATCAACTACCAATCAAAACAAACTTGTAAAGTTGCGTCGACAGCGCAATGTGCAACTGTGAATCGTTGCGATACGTGCGATCATCGAACAGTGAAGTCGATGGAACATCTTTCATCGACGCGAACTTCTGATCGAATCGTGTTTCGACGTCATCAATGAGCGCATTTATCAATTTCTAAATATTATTGTAAGTTGTGAGTTCATAAAATTTTGCGACTTTCCACTCAAGTAGGACACAAATCATGGGAATAAACAAACCTTCGCCTTAACGACGACAACATCCTGTAATAGCGTTTCGTAGACGTTACGAGATGATCCAATAGATGGCCAATTCTGGAAGAAAATGAAGATTAAGAAGGACTGAGACTCTTGGGTTATGTAACTTTTAAATTCTCATGATTTTTATCTTCATGGGTCGATTTTTTCAATATAATCGCATGATTTAATATTATTATTTGTTCTATTAATGGTGCAAATCTTATCAAAATCTCAAGCGGACGCTAAAGTGACATTCCTCCTAATACAGTCATATATTCCCGTCAAAAGCATAATAAAGCAATATGCAAGCATTGTACATTTCAGAGATCTGTGCCTAATGGAAGAGGAAAAAATTAGAACAAAACGAGGTTCTCGTTTAGACGGCCACTCTTTTCTATCTCATTAATGTGAGTTGTCTCAAAAAAATTGATAACACACATTAAAAAAGTGGCCGATCTTTTTGATCTTCCATTAGAAATGTACAATAATTAGTGTTAAATATCTCACATATTCTCCTCCACTAGCTAAATTTCATCAAATTATTATTAAAAAATAAAAAAATACTCACACTTCTCAATGAGTTCGTTATGGCTCGCACAAGGTCCACAATTTGATCAATTGTTTCAAAATATTCGCACACATCGGCCACGAGTATATGGGTCTTCGAGCAGCTACTGAAATATCCCCAATTTATTTTCGTTCAAATAATTTAGTAAAACAATCACTGGAAAAAATATTCCAGAGAAATCTATTCATAAAAGCGGTAGGTCAACTAAAATGTTTGAATTAACAAACGATTAATCTAGCCTGTTTCAAACTATTTTCCTACAGAATCAGAAACTCATGCCAAACATTACCTCTCAATCCATTTATCGCACTTGTCTGCAATCGCCGACGTGGCGAGCGTCAACTGCACACCTCTGCCGCCGTTCTTGTCTCGAATATTTCTCCACACCCGCTCCAACTCGTCATTGATCGTCCGTTCAAACAGAAAAGCCTGATCGGCGCACATCGATGCTAACAACTCTACAAACACTTCTTACAAACCACATCGATACAATTCACAAACTAACCGCATCTATACTGTCCATTGAAAATCGCTTGAATCGCATGCTGTAGTTGCGCGTGCACAAAAACATTCTCAATCACGCTCAGCGTCTTCTTGATCTCTTCGACGACGCTCAGTATCGTTCCACAGCTCTCAATCTTCTTGTCGATGTAGTTCTAAACAATTGCGAACTTGTAAGACACATGTCTTCTCCCCCACCAATCGACGCTCCAAATACAAGTCCATCAATTGCTCGACGTCGAATCCTTTCAATATGGCGATCGCCGCCAGTTGATTCACCGCCCAATCGCATCGGTCAATGTCTTCGAGCGTCTCAACAGCAAACTCTTCCAGCTCTTTTCGAAGCTCAATTATTCTTTCAGTAAATGCCATTGATGACACCTTGTGTATCTGGAAAAAGCTATTTTTTAACTGCCACTATACGTTTATAAATTTTTATTAAAATTATTTTCTCAAAAATTATTGATTAACTATTCTAAGGGCACAATAAGAAGAGGATTTAAATCCCTGGAGTTTAAAAAAAGCTAATTCTAATATAAAGGATATTAGTCGATTGAATCGATGAATGATCCGAAATAATTAAGATTTTACTATCAAGAATTCTGAATAAACTAAATCCTTTCCCGGATCGAAACAAATTCCTACATTCCCTTAAATCATTCCACCCAATCACTTACCATTATAGAAGAATGCGAGCTAATCAGCTTCTTCAACAAATGCTCTGCCATTAGCAATCCCACTGCATCGTCTAACGGCTCTCCATCTACAAAAAACACTTTTCCTTCATAGTATCAGAACCAAACAATAAAACTCACTTTCTCCTCCAATATTCGCCATTAAATAATTGATGGCATAGAATTGCTCGCCAATCTTCTGCTCGTCCCTTGATCCAGTTCTAAAAAACGATTTCAATCAAACCAAACGTGTCTATTTCACTTTCAATTATACTCATTTCTATATTTATTTTATGTCGAACATTTGTTGCATTTTTTTAAGTTTTCGATAATGATCACAGAGTTGATAGCAATTCTAATATGGACAGGTTATTGCCATCAACTCATCGCAACTCATCTTCTGCTCTTCTTTCTAGTAACCTTTATTATATATTGTGCTAAAAAGAATCGAGACGATAACAACAAGGGCAAAGCGGGCTCACCATCGCCGATGGGCAACACTCCCGACATTGCGCCGACTCCGCGAGCCGTTGCCGACAGCGCGTCCAACAAGCCAACCGCTAGCAAAGACGATGTGCCGCAATCTCCCGATGGCGAGCAGAAACCGTCGAATGAGAGTGCGCCTCCAAAGCCTCACGACGACAATCCGGCGCCAAAGAGCGCCAAAGACAAAACACAAAGCAAGAAGTTAGTTTTCTTTCAATTCCACATGTTTCTACACAAATAACTATGCTTTTTCCCCTCTTTAGTTCAGCAATATTTAGAATGCAAATCTTCTAGGCACGTTCCTCCGGCCATTCGAAAATCTCGCGAGCCAATTTGCGACGTCGAGGTTTCAGCAAGATCCGCTCGAGTGAGCTTCACCAAATTTACTCAAATTCACACAAATTGACTAATTTCAGCGCTCCAAACTGCACTTCTCCGGTAAACCGGCGCGTCGCAAAGAGCCGCTCACCGATGAGACTCAAAGCAGTAGAGAGAAAGAATAACAGAAAGCAGTCAAATATATAATTCTAATTCTAATCATAATCACCATCATAATAACCACAACAACTCTCGGTAATTCAATAAAAAAAACAAATTAATTTGAGGCAATAAATTCAATTTACCTTATAATCGACGATTGATAGGAGATGCGCGTGTCGGCAATATCATTGGTGAGTTTTTCCGAGAGCTCACAAACGTGCCGCACTTCGGATGAAGCCTCGAGCACGTCGCGGTAACGACGACCGACCATCTCGCGGAGGCTCTCCCGTTTGCCTTCCATTTCTTTCCTGTAAACGTGGAATCAGCTATCCCCCCAAAAGTCTAACTAACTCCAAGCTCTGCTGGATCTCCTTCAGCTGCTCGATGGTCAGATCTCTCATCAGTCGGTCCACGTCCATTCTGCAAACGTCTGTTCAAAATAATGCTCGCCAAAAAATAACTTCCACTAGTTTGACAATACAATTCAGCAAAATTCAATAAATACACCTTATACACACGATTTATTAATCAAAACCGGATTTGTAAATCAAACTTTGGCAATAAATATACAATCTCAAGCTAAACATCAAAATTAGTGTGCGTCTCCGGGTTTGCCGGCGACACGCTTAAACTCGTTCATGTTGACCGACGATAGCGGCGTTCCAAACACTTTGAGCTGTACCACTTCAGTCACGTCTCCCGCATCAATATTGTTTTCAATAAAGAATTGAATGTTTTGGACATTTTGGAATTTCACATATTTCAGTCCGATCACTTGACCGTTGCCTTAAACGCAAAACAGTTTTCACAATAGTTTCAAAAACTATGACTAACCTTCGGATGCGGACTTATCGAATTCGATCGTCTGGATTGGCTCCAATCCCATGGCATTGTCAAAATCAAGTGTTTTCGGTAAATTCGAGAACACCTTCACCTTCTTTGGCGTCATTCCAGCATTTCCTTTGATCAATATCGAATGGACCTTGACTGGCTGGATGAACGGAAGAGATATAATCAACTGCTCATCACAATCCGATTTCAAATTGCAGTTTCCTTCCAAAAACAAGTCCAACGGCGTGTCATCGGCAGAGTTTAAGCATTCCATTTGCCTTTTATCAACCAATGACATCAGGTCCGACTTAAAAAAAAACAAATGTATTTTTCTAGCGTTCCGCCAAACAAACCTGTCCTTCAACAAGCGAGGGCTCCTGGCTAGCTGACGCATATTTCTTCACCATCTCTTCAAGTTTTTCCCGACTAGCTCCCGAAAACTGCTCCAGTTTTTGTCTAAAGGAATGTTTTCCCAAACCTTCCAATCTTTGCTTACCCATTTTGAAAAGCCATAAATGTCGGCATTGAGTTGACGCCATAGTTTCCCGCCGTGTCAGCACACGCATCAACGTCCACTTTCAGGAACAACGCGTTCAAGTATTTGTTCGAGAGCTCATCAAAAACCGGTCCGATCATTTTGCATGGTCCGCACCATGAAGCTGTGAAGTCGATGAACACCGGTTTCGCACCAGCGCTGCCGAATTGCGTCGCAAAGTCGCCGTCATCTTTAACTGAGACAATTGGCATTCTGAATTGGGTTCTTTTCTCTGCAAAACAGGTATTTCATTATATCAACATTGATGAGGGTTTGAAATGAACGTGGCAAAATAATTAGTGGACGTGGAAGAGAAACAAATGAATAAATAAAGGTTGTTTAATAGAGAAAAATAAATAATAATTCCACAGAATATACTGTACAGAATTGAATATATTTATTTGAGAATATTCATTTAAAAATAATATTGGATTTCTTATGATTTGATAAAGCTTAAGATCCCATGTCCATTATTTGGAACTCAGGAAACCGGAAATGAGTGAAGGTTCTAATATAACATTTCATGAATTGTGATATTCTTGAACAAATCTTGTAAATTGATGTAAAAACACAACAAGAAATATTCAAGGTGAAACTGACAATATGCTCATATATTTTATCAAAACAGTGTTTTAAATTGAGTGTTTAACTCACTAAAACATTAAAAAAAATAGCTAAATTAAAAATTGTTTAATTACAAGAAGATGGTGATTCCATTAATTTCCATTAAATGTGACAACTAAAATATTCTAAAGAAGAATCCTTTCAAACTTTAATATTCTTTGTAGGAAAACAATCATAACTCTCTTTTCGCAAAAAAATTTTCAACGACAAATAACTTTTTCGAGTTCCGCTTAGAATAATTACAGTAAAAATTACATTTGTCATATAATTTTGAGAATAAACCAAGAATATTTAAAATAAAAACAAGTAAAATTAATTCATCAAATATTCTACAAATATTCTACAAAGTCGTCATCAACATTTCCTCTTCCATCCGTACACTTCACACTCAAAGTTTAGGATAAATTCCGAAAATTCATATGTATGATTGTCTAGAAGAGTACATATTAAAAAGTCTTAAACATTTAACAAATTCCGTTAAGCAACTAATGTAAAAATTAAAAATAATTAAAAATAAACAAAATAAAAACGTCATCGCGATTTTCCTAGGCCACAATGATGATATTAAATAGCGTTGGAATTTGCGGGTAATACACTTCAAACAGTAAGTAGACAACATTTTAGAAATTTAGTATCTAGCTAAAAGTTAGCGAGGTTAAATATTAATGGGACTTGATTCATGGCCTTAATTAATTACCTGATAAAATGAGAAAATATCCATTGGAAGAGTTTTTAGCAAAAAGTCGGTCATTAATATTTATTTTTTTAATTAATAATTTTCCTTAAATTATGGTAATTTTGTAAAAGTATGTTATTAAGGGGGATTGTATGGCGAAAATTTATTCGTATTGCATGTGCTAAAATTGTTCAAGGCTCCCTCTTTTCTTTACTATCTTGCTGCGCAGTTTCTCGGTTGCGACTGCATCAACTTTGGCACAGGCCATATACAATATTCCAGTGAAAAAATGTCAATGAAATTTATTGAAAGTCCAATTTATCTTTTGTTGCCGGGTAAAATAGTATCTTCAATTTAAATTGATCTACAGTTTATTTAATTCGCATTACTTACAGTATTTTGAAATTGAGAGCTTACTTTTGATTCTTTGAAGCCTGATTCATTCTCTAGTGGAGATTTCATCCCAAGATGCAAATTTTCACCTTAACTACGGAATTTAATACCATATAATGGATTTTTACCATGAATGATCAAGTTACAATCTTTGAAATCTACTTACTTACTCGATTACAGTTATATCCAGAATCCATAGTGAATCTAATTGTTTAACAATATGCATATTGCAATATGCTAATTTTGCTACAGTAATTGTAAGGCTTCTCTCTGATTCTATAGGGCAGGAATTTTGATTCTTGAAATTGACAAATGAGAATTGACACAACTATTTGACATAATTTAACTAGAGATTATATCCAATCACGTTATCTTACAGACTTCCTTGTATTGCGATCGCTACTCTCATGACCAAATTTGCAGCATATAAATGCTCGCCGGCCGACTCATCTCCAATCTAACAACACGCACATTCTCACAATCGATTCCTCTGCTGTCTCGCTTCGGCCGTCATGCGATCCGCAATCGGATCAAGGAGCAAGAACTGCGCTCTCTCCGGCAAAAGTTTCAGTATCAGTCGAACAAGATCGCAGCCGATTCGATCCCATGCAGGCCCGTCTCTGACCTGCGCAAGGTTGTCCTGTTCACCATCGGCACTGGCGTCGCCGCCTACACGATCGCCATTTCCGTCGAGGTGCTCACGCGACGCGATCCACAAGTTGTTGTTCAATCCTATTTCGACAACTGGGTTCGTTTCTACTGATTCACTTAAAACATTATCTGCGTTCCATTTCAGCTCAAGCAAACGCTCACATTTCAACCACGAAGAGAAGACGAGGAGGACCTGGATTTGATAGAGATGATCAAGCAGAAGTACAAGTCAATGACCGTCGGGCAGATGAACGTGGCCGCATTGATAGCCATGAATTTTGCCGTGTTTGTAGGGTGGCGGATTCCACAAATGCGAGCATTCATGCAGCGATATTTCACAAACAGCTTCGCATCGAGATCGCTCTGTCTACCGATGGTATTGAGCGCGTTTTCACATCAATCGTTCATTCATTTTTGTCTAAACATGTACGTGATGACCACGTTTTCATCGATGATCATTGACAAGTTCCTCGGAGCACATCAGTTTTGGGCATTTTATGTGACCTCAGCTGCCATGTCATCCATGCTTAGTTTGACGGAGAAGGCTCTCACGAGAAGTCCAATAAGGGCCCTTGGTGCGAGCGGCGCGATTCTTGCTGTTCTAACTTACACATGTATGCAAATCCCAGAAGGTATGAATTAACGTTTTTCTATTCTTGTAAAGCGTTATTGCAGGACGACTGTCATTGATTTTCATCCCTAACTTTGACTTTTCTGCACAAAATGCTGTTTATGGTATAATTGCGATCGACCTTATTGGTTTAATATTCAGGTTTAAATTTTTAAAGCCAATTTTAATAATATTGATTTTCAAGGTTTCGTCTCTTCGACCACGCAGCTCATTTAGGTGGATCATTGTTTGGTGTATTTTATGCATTATATGGACAAAATTGGATATGGAATCATTTTGGATATCACATCGAAAATTTTATTATTCAATTTAAAAAATAGTGAAAATAATAGAAACGATACATTTGTTGTATAATTGTATAATAAATTATGTATTATATTGGTCGCGTAATTTGTATCTTATAACTACAAAACTATCACAGAATACAAGCCCGTTTTGTCATTAAGAACGATCTTCTATTTAATCACTCAGATGAAAATGACGAATTTTTCAATTTTAAAAATTATGTCAAACAGGTACACTATTAACTTAAAGGTCCCAAATATTTGAAAACACAAAAATGACACTAGTGTTGCCTTAATTTTGGATTCTTGAAGTTGGAATTAATAAAGTATCTTAAATCAAATACCTCATGGACCTATTTAATCTATTTAACCACTCAGCTGAAAATGACGAATTTTTAAAACTGTTTTTATCGATTTTTACAAAATTCTTATTCAAAATTCTTATCCACTGAGGCCATCACGTCTCTTTCTCTTTTGTTTGTCATCAATATTTTTATTTCATCCATTTTCATTTTTAAATTAAACTTTTCATTTCTTGTCATCAAAAAATAAATAACAGAAATTGATGAGAAACAAATGAGGAAGAGACGTGATGGCCTTAATGGCCGTGTGGCTGCCTAAACAAGACCTTTGCCCCGCCCCTAAAATTTTCCTCTTCCATTAGGCATCGATCTCTGAAATGAATAATATATAATTAAAAAAAAACGTCAAACAAGTACAGTATCAATTTAAAGGTCCCAAATTTTTGCAATTAGAGCTGCCTTAATTTTGAAATTTTTATTAATTAAATAACCGAAAATCGAATATATTATCGATAATTTATTAAGGATTAAGCACAATTTCAATATTAATTATTATAACAAAAGTATAAATAATATTGCGATACTGTAGTTTTATGGAGTTTTAGTTTTTGCAAGAACAGCATCTATTTAAAAGTTACCTATATAAGACAGGTAAATAAAAACACCCGGGCACGCCAACTGAAAATTCAACAAAAGATGCTCCAGTTAATGTTTTCCGTACTATTTGTACAGCAATATTTTATGTTTAACATATAATTTTAAACAAATCTGGGAAGTTTACATAGTAATCATTCAAAAAATTTCACGTGGAAGTTGGTTATACACTATTAAACAGATATTGCTATTTTCAATCGGGGTGCCCGGGCAAAATTCAAAACTGATGAGTTACTTATCACATAAAAATATACCTAATTAATATTCCAGACAATTTTTTGCTAGAGACGATTAAAATTAGAAAAAAGTGTAAAAAGGAGTTTTTTTGAAAATTCTGCGATTGGAATGGAAAATCATAAAATAATAAAAGCTCATTAAAATAGAATATAAGACATTCTTTAAAAGAGGATAATATCTATGAAAATTTGAAAGAAATTCAAACAACCCCCCTAAAATGAAAAAAATTTCATATTAAAGGAAATTATCCAAACAAATAAAAGTAAAATGTATTTTTTTTCCTATGTGATAATTTAATTAACGGAAGATCATAAAACATCCAATTTTCAAATTATTTTATTGCGAATTTCAGAGAGATAATTTTTGTGCTCTTCCATTAGGCACCGATCTCTGAAAAGGACAATAAGTAGAAACAATAATTTAACAAATAAAAATAAAAATGATACCAAACAAGTACAGTATCAATTTAAAGGTCCTTTATTTTGCAAAAAATTGTCTTAATTTCCGATTTTTCCAGTTGAAATTAATAAAATAATCTCGAATCGAATCTCCCATGGACTACTTCATAAGAATTAAGAAAAATTTTTAATTTTATAGTGGCTATTAATATTCCTTTATATAATTTTGCGATACTGTAGTTTTATGAAGTTTTCTTTTTGTTACGATTTGAAGCTCTTCGTATTGTTTTAAAATAAACAACAACAAAAATATCCAAAATTTATTCTTGCACATATCCCCGCTCAAACAATTAGTATAAACGTTTCCTTCTAAAACAACAACAACAAAACTCTCTTTTTAAAAAAATGCTCGCAGCTTAACAAACCACTATTCCAATTTTTCGCGCGCTCACATTAAGGCTTGTGGGCGGAACTTGTTACCAGGTAAACCGGCAGAACATCGAAAAACAGCTAAAAATGAGAAGAAGAAGAAGCACACTAATAATAATAATAAACATTTGCCAGCCATTTGAACAATCCAATGGAAAAGTGCATTTGCCAAATCTGCCAATGCGGGTGATTTTTCGAGTTCACCAATATCAATACAATTATTTATTTCAAGAAAACACAAATGCGATCACGTGGCTACCGACCATGCGAATCTCATCGGCGATGCCTCGCGCCATTTCGACATTGCCACCGAGTATTCGAAGCAGTTCGATGGCAAAACCGCGCAAAGGTGCCTGATGATAATCATCATTACTCCTCTGATCATCATCATTACTTTCTTTTTCAGATCAAAGTCGTTTCGGCATAATCCGAACAGCTCATTTATCGATCAAAACGCAAGGTTCGAGGCAACGACAACTAATCGAAACGATTTTGTGCCAAGACAGGTTAGTTTTAGATTTCTGCATCATTATTCTTTCCTGGAGGGGGCAGATTATTTATTATTATTTATTCACAAGCTAGAGAATTCTAGTTTCATTACAAAATATTAGCCAAAACCATATCATCAAACGGAAACGCGTCAAAACTAGAAAATTTCAGTATACCGCATTCCGCATTGCGAGGTGTCTATTACAGCTAAACTAGAATAATTCTGCTACAATCATTTGAATGAATATTTGTTCTTCTATAACATATTCTAGTAACACTCTGAAATATTAGCCGCGTCGCGGTTGCGAAGCGTCAAACAGACACGAGCTGGTAAATTGATGTTGATCTCTTTACGAGGCGCAACGCGTCTATTATAGCTAAACTAGAATAATTTTGATATATTAATTTTATAAAATTATAGTTTTCCTGTAACATATTCTAGCAACACTCTTAAATATTGACCGCATCGCGGCTGCGAAGCGTCTAACCGGCACGAGTCAAAGCTGGCAAACTGCTCGTGACCGCATTGCGAGGCGCAACGCGTCTATTATAGCGAAACTAGAATAAAGCTGATATAATCATTTAAAAGAATAGTTGTTCTTCTATAACATATTCTAGTAACACTCTGAAATATTAGCCGCATCGCGGTTGCGAAGCGTCAAACCAACACGAGCTGGTAAATTGATGTTGACTTCTTTGCGAGGCGCAACGCGTCTATTACATCTAAACTACAACAATTCTGATATAATCATTTAAAAGAATAGTTGTTCTTCTATAATATACAATAGCATCACTCTTAAATATTAACTGCGTCGCGGCTGCGAAGCGTCAAACCGGACACGAGTCAAAGCTGGCAACTAGCTGTTGACTGCTTTGCGAGGCGCAACGCGTCTATTATAGCTAAACTAGAATAAATCTGATATAATAATTTAAAAGAATAGTTGTTCTTCTATAAAATATTCTAGCAAAACTCTGAAATATTAGCCGCGTCGCGGTTGCGAAGCGTCAAACCGAACACGAGTCAAAGCTGGCAAATTGATGTTCACCGCTTTGCGAGGCGTAACGCGTCTATTAAATCTAGACTAGCAAAATTCTGATATAATCATTTGAAAGAATAATTGTTCTTCTATAAAATATTCTAGTAACACTCTGAAATATTAGCCGCGTCGCGGTTGCGAAGCGTAAAACCGAACACGAGTCAAAGCTGGCAAATTGCTCGTGACCGCTTTGCGCGGCGCAACGCGTCTATTATAACGAAACTAGAATAACTTTGATATATTAATTTTATCTAATTATAGTTTTCCTATAACATATCATAGCATCACTCTTAAATATTGACCGCGTCGCGGCTGCGAAGCGTCTAACCGACACGAGTCAAAGCTGGCAAATTGCTCGTGACCGCTTTGCGAGGCGCAACGCGTCTATTAAAGCTAAACTAGCAACATTTTGATATAATAATTTTATAGAATAAATAGTTTTCTATAATATACTCTACGCTTTTTGTAAAATATTAACTGCATCGCGGCTGCGAAGCGTCAAACCGACACGAGTCAAGGTTGGTAAATAGCTATTGACTGCTTTGCGAGGCGCAACGCGTCTATTATAACGAAACTAGAATAAATCTGATATAATAATTTAAAAGAATAGTTGTTCTTCTATAAAATATTCTAGCAAAACTCTGAAATATTAGCCGCGTCGCGGTTGCGAAGCGTAAAACCGGACACGAGTCAAAGCTGGCAACTAGCTGTTGACTACTTGGCGCGGCGCAACGCGTCAATTAAAGCTAAACTAGCACAATTCTGATATAATAATTTGAAAGAACAGTTGTTCTTCTATAGCGTATTCTAGCATACTAGCCGCGTCGCGGTTGCGAAACGTCTAACCGAAACCGAAAGTTTACCGAGTCGCGAGGCGCTGCGCTTCAAATATCGAGAAATCTGAAATGTGTATTATCATCCAACTATTAAATAGACTTGAATTAGGTATATTTTAGTACTATTCACAATCTAAAATTGATAAAAACACAAAATTGCGTTTACTCAAATCACAACACAGCAAATAAAACCACAAACAATTGATGCCAAACAATTAAATCAATCAAATTCGCACAAAGATAATATTTCAAGCATAATACATCAATACAGACACTTGTTTCAACCAAAAACCAAAATCCTCTTTTACGCGCCATATTCATCCAACTCATTCCTTGCTCGTTTGCAATTTACTGAAATAAAACAACAACAATTTGCAATCGAAAAAAATGTCAAGCTCGTGTTATTTCTTTTTCAAATTGCTAATCAATAAACAAATAAAAAATAAAATTGAAAAATTCGATTTGAATTGAATCGGTTCGGTTCGATATCGATTTTTGTTCAATTTGAATCAAGCACAATGATTTAAGTGATTTTAGACTTCATATTAGACTTGTCATTTTCATTCGTCATATTCGCCTGCGCTGGTGCTTCCGTGTGCGCTTCGCCTTCCTTCGGTGGTCCGCAGATGCCAGTCGGGTCCGTCTTGAAGAACTCGCCATTCTCTTTTTCCCAATTGGCTGGTTTGAATTTCTTCTAAAACTCATCGATTAAATGTTTTTTGTATTTATTATGTCAATCAAACCGCAGCTTCTTCTTGCTCAGTCGTCTCCCAATCATATTTCGACGTGGTTGTGCACTTTTCATTCGTCATCACTTTCCATAGCGAATTAAATATAAGTCTACAAAACGTTGAATAGAAAGGGAAAATGAAAATCGAAACTTCTTACAAATAATCTGGACGCTGGTAATAATCAAGACTTCGCAAGTGTGGCATTATATTTCCCATACAAACTGTAATTTAGAAATTAATCAAATCAAACACGAGAAGAGGAAGTTGACATTGGACATTTTTGACATTCTTTTCAAATTTTACTCCAGTATATTCCAAATCTACGAATTAAGACGAACAATTATTTTGTCTCACAATACAATATCACGGCGTATTTCATCAGATTCTACTCGTCAAGCTGATTCGAATGATATAAATTATTGTCATATTTTGTAGATTCTAACCAAATATTGATATTGTGGGCGTGGCTTGAGAACAAACCCAAAATATGACCGAAACGAAATCTTTTGAATTATCCTGAAGTTTTCTAGTCAAATGTACATTTAAAAATTTTAGTTGTTTTTTTGGTTTCCACATATTTACATTGTGGGCGTGGCTTGAGCACAAAAAAAAGCAAAAATCAACCTTAAGAAATATAAAATTAATGTCATTAGATTCTACTCGTCAAGCTGAATCGATTGATATAAATAATTGCCTATATTTTGTAGATTCTAACTAAATTCCAAAATTGTGGGCGTGGCTTGAGCAATATTTCCAAATTTCGTCATAGAATAGCCATGTTTAGTGTTATTCAAATCGTCTTTAGATTCTCTATTCAATTATAAATCTAAATATTTAATTGCGTGCTTCTACCTCCCGATATGTACATTGTGGGCGGAGCTTGAACACAAAAATGCACAACTCAACCTCAAGAAATATAAAATTTATGTCATTAGATTCTACTCGTCATGCTGAATCGAATGATATAATGAATTGTCACGTGCTGTAGATTTTAACCAGATATCTAAATTGTGGGCGTGGCTTGAGCAACGTTCCCAAATTTCGTCATAGTATAACCATGTTTAGTGTCATTCAACTCGTCCTTAGATTCTCTATTCAATCATATTACTAAATATTTAATTTCGTGCTTCTACAACTCGATATGTACAGTGGGCGGAGCTTGAGCACAAAAATGCACAAATCAACCTCAAGAAATAGAAAATCTACGTCATTAGAATCTACTCGTCAAGCTGAATCGAATGATATAAATAATTGCCTATATTTTGTAGATTCTAACTAATTTCCAAAATGGGGGCGTGGCTAGAGCAACATTTCCAAATTTCGTCATAGAATAGCCATGTTTAGTGTCATTCAACTCGCCTCTTCATTGCCAATCCATTCCCACCCACCAAAACCCAATTCTACACCAACCGGGCATGTTCTGCATAACAGTCCGATCGTCCATGTTCATCTTCATCTGCTCCACTTTTTCGCGCTCCTTCTCCGTCTGCCACGGCAGTCCACCATTCAGCTCGATGAGCACATACATCAATGACCATACATCGTCAACTCGTCCCTGCTCTTTTCGATGGTGCACATTCGGCGACGTGTACCTGAGTGTTCCGCGAAACTCGGCGGTTCCACGCGCTTTTCTCGCCACCCACTTTTTTGTCTTCTCATTCTAAAATACGACAAATCTCTCTACATGGACGCTTCAAACTTCTGTACCCACATAATGAGCAAACGGTCGTGCCAGTCCAAAATCCAATATGTGCACCATTCGGGAGCGAGCTCCGTCGTCGGGGTGTCCCATCACAAAGTTCTGCGGCTTGATGTCACGATGGATGAAGCCGCAATCGTGCAGGTACTTGAGGCTTAAAGCGGTTGCCTGTATGCCGAGGCGGGCGAGATCCATTCCCTACCTGTACAAGCATTGAATGCCCACTCGGCTCCAGGTGCCTCGCGTGAAGCGCTCCTTCGGCTGGTCCGTCTTCAGATGCTTCAAGTTCTCTCCGAGCAGCGTCATCACCATGTAGCAATATTTCTGCCGCTTCGCCGCGTGGTACACGATCGGAATGTGCGGCACCGGTCCGTTCTTGTTCAGCTTCTGCAGGATCATCGTCTCGAGCTTGATGGCGCTTCCGCCTTCCACTTCGTTCGACTCCGCCTTCAGCGCGCCCTTCTCCTTCTTTGCGTTCTCCACCAGGTACACTTGGCCGAATCCGCCTTCGTCCAGCCGTTTTTTGATAACCCACTCACCAAACCTGCCGCGTCACCATTTAATTGCCATCTTTAATTCCCGACACTCACTTCTTTCCTGTTGAAAATTTGACATTTGCCATTTGATCATCTTCCGCCATTGTTGAATCAGGATACTATTATCGCTTTTCTCTTTTCTACAACTGAAATTGTGCATGTTAGTGGAGCAATTTTACAAATTTCGATATTACCACTAAAAATTATGGGAGGCAGACAAGAGTTGCGCTAAGACTGTTGGTCTTGAAAAACGGAAATTGTGAAATAAATTTTTCTCATTCACTATTTTCAACTTATATGGATTTCGATTATCAGTTACGTGATATTTACGTGATCTAGTAAGCGTTAAATCATTCTAGCAATTTTATTATTTTTCTGATATTTTTAAATATAAAATTTATTCATTATTTTTAATCAAAAATGTTTTTCTAATTGGAACATCAAATGTTCTATCCCATTAATTGAAAGTGGGCGGTCCGCATTAAATTAACCACAAATTATGCCCTACCAATAAATTCTACTCGTTGATCCGATTCAAATGATATCAATAACACTATACCTTCCGTATAATTAATTAAAAATGGAAAATGGGCGGAGCTTGAGCACAGAAAACTAAAATTATCGTTCATACATCGTGTTTAGTGTCATTCAAATCCTCCCAACACGTCAAATTCAGAGAACCCAATAAAAACACTGTTATTCTTCATTTTAAGCATTTCAAGAAGAAAATCTTAAAATTATACAGAATCCGAAATAAACGATATTTTATTTAGAAATGATGTAAAATAAAATTTGCCAGTATCATTAGATTCTACTCGTTAAGTTGCTTCGAATGATATCAATAACACTATACCTTCCGTATATTTAATTAAAAATGGAAAATGGGCGGAGCTTGAGCACAGAAAACTAAAATTATCGTTCATACATCGTGTTTAGTGTCATTCGAATCCTCCCAACACGACAAATTCAAAAAAAATAACAAAAATACTGCTATCCTTCATTTTAAGCATTTCCAGAAGTAAATCTTAAAATTATACAGAATTCGAAATAAGCGATATTTGGTTTAGAAATGATGTAATATGAAATCTACCAGTATTATTAGATTCTACTCGTTAAGTTGCTTCGAATGATATCCATGACACTATTGCTACGGTATATTCTGGTAAAATTGTAAAATGGGCGGAGCCTGAACAAAAAATTATTGTTAGTATAAGTAGATCGTGTTTAGTGTCATTCGAATCCTCTCAACATGAAAAATTTAATGGTTTCAATGAAATCCCACCAATCTCTCTCTCTCCCTCTCTCTCTCTCTTCACATTATCAACTTCACGTCGACTGAAATGATTGATTCTTGAAATTTTCATATAATATTACAGTACTCCACGGGCATATATCAATTTTATTTTTTTGACATGATAAAATGTATATTAAAAACTATCCTAATCTACAAAATAACTCAGTTACTACTAACCTGGGTGGTCTACGATTTCCTCAGTTGGCGTGTATCTTCTATTCTCGCAACACTCATTTTCCTTATCTTATTTTTACACAAGTCTAATAACTAAATTCTGAACGAGTGTAATTGTCCCAATCGGTTAAACAATATTCCCAACGATTCAATTTTCAGACGTCTCGCGTTGGTCCGATCCGCCAACCCAACGACTCTCAAGTTTTCGGCGGCGGTGATTTCGCCTCATCCACCACGAACCGTGCTGATTTTCAGCCGCAAAAAGTAATCAAAATAACCTCCGACACTAGCCAAGTGGCTGCTAAACTTCAGGTCGACCGCGTATTGGCTCAACCAACACAACGAAGCACATCTCAGCTATTCGGCAACGATGCCTTCAACGCCACCACCACCAATAAAACCGATTTCATCCGCAAAAACGTGAGTTTCACATTATTCCGCTAATACAAGTTCTCTTCCGGAAAACCGTTTCAGGCTGCTCGAGCCGAGCCCATCCGCCCTTCAAATGCTCCAACAATTGGTGGCGGCGAGTTCTTATCAGACACGACGAATCGCTCAGATTTTGTCGCCAAAAACGTGAGTGCTCCAAATATTCCGGAAATAAAAGCCCTTCCGGAAAACTATTTCAGGCGGCTCGCGCCGAGCCCATCCGCCCGACAAATGCTTCAACCATCGGCGGCGGTGATTTCATCTCAGATACCACTAATCGTGCCGACTTTGTCGTCAAAAATGTAATTTCTTGTCTTCCGCATCCGGAAAAACCGGAAAACCGTTTTCAGGCAACTCGCCCAGAGCCCGTGCGACCACCAAACGTCTCAACATTAGGCGGTACAGGGTCATTTCAAGGCGAGTCTACAAATCGTGCCGATTTTGATCGAAAAACAGTAAGTTTAATATTTAAGTGCACCGGTTTCTTATCCGGAAAACCGTTTCAGGCTGCTCGCGCCGAGCCCATCCGCCCTTCAAATGCTCCAACAATTGGTGGCGGCGAATTCTTGTCAGACACGACGAATCGCTCAGATTTCGTCGCCAAAAACGTGAGTGCTCCAAATATTCCGGAAATGCAAGCTCTTCCGGAAAACCGTTTCAGGCTGCTCGCGCCGAGCCCATCCGCCCTTCAAATGCTCCAACGATTGGTGGCGGCGAGTTCTTGTCAGACACGACGAATCGCTCAGATTTTGTCGTCAAAAACGGTACGATATTATTCCGGTTTCCGGTCAAACTCATATAAAATGCACATTTGTGCTCATAGAGAAAACCCCAATTTTCAGTCGATAAATCCGCGCGACGTGCCGTCCGCCAACAGCCGTCCGACATGCTCATCGGCTCTTCCGGTCAATTCGATGGCATCAGCACTCATAAAGCCGATTTCATCGCCAAACACGCCAGCGTTCACGTGTGTCCGGCAGAGAAAGTGATCGCACGACGGTTTGCACAATCCGTTTCCGCCAAAACTGCCACCGTAACATTTCAGCGACAAGTCGTTCGAGTTCAAACGCTCCATGAATGGTCATCGGTTTTACGAGCAAAAGGTGACTCACGGCTCATTCGCTTCCGGTTCCGGTAAACAGCTGATTGTCCCAATTGCTTGAAATTATTATTGTTTTTGTTTATTTTATGCATTTGAGTTTGTTATCATTCCACTGATAATTGCTTTATATTTATATGAAAATAAATGTTTTCTAATTCATTCTTTCCAGCATTTTCTGTTTTTAATTATTCATTGAAATCATAGAATCTTACTAATCTCTATTAATGAACTATTCGAGTAAAAATAAATTATCCTGAAACATGTTGTAAGTTTCTGAAATAGTTTCAGACAAACATGCACGCCAACTCTACTCTTAGAAATACAAGCTCGTTTTAGGGTTTTTTCAAAGAAAATTTTCTGGTACAATTTTAAGGTTTTTAGATGTTTTAAGACATGTTTATTAATTTTGCGTAAATACTCATTTGTTATTACTACGTGGAAACTCAAAAATCACGTTTAAAACTTGTCAACATTGACGTGAAAAGAGATTTGCTCATTTACACGGAAGAATGATTAATTCACATTGAAATATCGTCATTTTCAATAGACGTGCGTGAATAAATGATAAAATCTCTGACAATCTCTTCGACATCTCTCTTTCTCTGACATCTCTCTCTCTCTCTTTCACTGATTCTCTCTGGCAGCTCTCTTATAATCTCTCTTTCTCTCTGAATCTCTCTGGATCGTTCTAAATCTCTCTGGATCCCTCTAAATCTCTCTGGATCGTTCTAAATCTCTCTGGATCCCTCTAAATCTCTCTGAATATGTCTCACTCTCTGAATCTCTCCGACCTATCTCTCTCTTTCTCTCTCTCGATCTCTCTTAATCTCTCTCTCTCTCTCTCTCTTTCTCTGAGTTTCTCTGACCTATCTCTCTATCAATTTCTCTCTCGGAATCTCTCGGAAGCTAATCTCTCTGAATGTCTCCGAATCTCTCTGAATGTCTCCGAATGCCTCTGAATCTCTCTGAATCTCTCCGACCTATCTCTCTCTTTCTCTCTCTCGATCTCTCTTAATCTCTCTCTCTCTCTCTTTCTCTGAGTTTCTCTGACCTATCTCTCTATCAATTTCTCTCTCGGAATCTCTCGGAAGCTAATCTCTCTGAATGTCTCCGAATGCCTCTGAATCTCTCTGAATCTCTCCGACCTATCTCTCTCTTTCTCTCTCTCGATCTCTCTTAATCTCTCTCTCTCTCTCTCTTTCTCTGAGTTTCTCTGACCTATCTCTCTATCAATTTCTCTCTCGGAATCTCTCGGAAGCTAATCTCTCTGAATGTCTCCGAATGCCTCTGAATCTCTCTGAATCTCTCTGATGATCTCTCTCTTTCCCTGAATCTCTCTTATAATTTCCCTCTTCGACATCTCTCTCTCTCTGAATCTCTCCGAATCTTTGAAAATCTCCTTTTTCTGAAATTCTTCTTTGGATCCCTCTAAATATATATATATATATATATATATCTGAATCTCTCTGACAACTCTCTATCTTTCTCTGAATCTCCCTTTCCCTCTCTCTGAATCTTTCCGAATCTCTGAAAATTTCTCTGAATCTTTCTCTCTCTCTCTCGGACATCTCACTCTCCCTCTCTCTGGCATATTACTCTGTCTCTCTCTATCTCTCTGTCATCTCTCTAAATCTCTCTCTCTCTCTCTCTTAACCTCTCTGACAAACTCTCCGAATTTCTCTGAATCCATCTAAATCTTTCTATATATACCAGAATCTCTCATTTTCTCTCTATCTCTCTGACATCTTTCTCTGACAATTCCTCTCCTTTCTCTCATTTTCTCTTTCTGAATCTCTCTGACATCTATCTATATTTCTCTCACTCTCACTGAATCTCTCTGACAGCTCTCTCTCTCTCTCTCTCTCTCTCTGAATCTCCCTGACAATCTCTCTGAATCTCTCTCTCCCTCTTTCTTGCGAGATTAATTAATCAAATCAGAATTGAGCTATCTTTTCCCATTTGGAAGAATCTCACTTAAACATTTACCTGGCGTGTCTTGCTCATATATATTGATACCTTGATCAAGGAAGATCAACCTAACTAACGTCTTCAATGACGTAACTAGACATACTTCGTCAAACAATCATCATCATCATCATCATCATCATCAATAAACCTTTTCATTGCCATCCATTTTGCATCAAAATACAAGCAAGCAAAAGAATTCGAATCATCAAAAAAAAACCGTCAAATGTATTGTTGTGACGACTTCGATTCGCAAAACAATGCATAAACATTTATTTGCATTACAGGCTGGCTTCATCCCTTCATGAATCACTGCAATCTGACCCGTCTCTTCTTGATTGATTTATTATCAATTTTCCAACCTTTGGCGTCTCGTCATCTTTTTGAACCTTTTTCATTCAGTTGAAAAATGAATATATCTTATAATGTTCTGTTCTTGTTTGTTTTAGCTTTTTCTCATTTACTCGGTAAACAAATATTTTAGTTTGCTTACTTTACTCATTTATCATTTTATCGGTTCGCTTATTTCTTGTCAATAGATCAGTTCAAATTGAAAGACGCTTCATGTGATTTATCAATTTACTTTTCAATTAATTCGTGGTGCGCTAACATTTGAAGCAAGTGAGTCTAGATCTTGCAATAGTTACAAGTTTGTCTGAAACCATCTCAGATTTTGTCTGAAACCATCTCAAATGGTAGTAAAAACTTTGCTCCACGTACTCTAAAAGTTGCGATATAACTGATTCAAATTCCAAAAAATTTATTTTTCTCTAATTTTATGAGAAAAATCCTTAAAATATTAATTTTCGTTTAAAGAATCTAATAAGTTTTTAACATTACCTTATAGATTAAATTACGCTTTTTAAAATGATAGTAAAAACTTTGCTCCACATACTCTAAAAGTTGCGATATAACTGTTTGAAATTCAGAAAAATGCATTTTTCTCTAATTTTTTGAGTAAATAATAATAATTCTCCCTTGAATAAATTATTAAATAAATTGTTTGGCTTAAAACAGCCACAAACTTATTCTAAAAAGTTAACGCAGTTATTCTCGCAAGTATACTAGATACGGTAATAAAACAAGCTTATTATTAGGCGGTACAATGTAATAAGTTCTGGAAAGATAGAAACCTTTTATCTATCTTGAAAAACTCCTGGATATATTGACGTGAGCAATACAGTTGTATAGTAGACTGTAAGACAATCAGCAAAACAAGACGCTTCGAATGATACCAATCATTGGAATATTTTCCCGGGTACGAGATCGACCCAGTTTTCCGTGCACCATTCCGGAACGGTTTAAGATACAAGATATTCTGATAGAGTTTAAAATGGGAAATCTAAAAATTGGTTTCGTTTGATGGTAGAACGGACCATAATCGGCATAAGCATGACAACTAGAAATAACGCTTTCTGGCATTTTAAGTGTTTCTGAAAATTGTCATGTTTTTTCAATTAAACATTGTTCTCGACAATTTAACTAGGCATGTTTTAAATTATTTAAAAATATTAACATCTTTTCAATAATTTTTTATTTGAACAAGTTTATTGAGCTCATTTTATTACCCTACCAGTTGGCGTGAAGCTTAATGATTTCTCAAAAATATGTGAAAATGACAAATTCCAGAATTCCGGACTGGTGTAGACTGGTATGGTTCGGTAGAGCCAAAATCGATGATCAACATAGTGTAAATATTTTTTCCTTTGGTGCAGCGTGAGCGGAGTTATGCAAAGGGTCACTTTTTTTGAAGCACCCGAACTGAAATGTTAGATTTTTCAAATTTTGACGAAATATTACCGTAGCTCCACGTGAATATACCAATTTCCTTTTTCCTACAAGCTTAAATTTATACCACAAATGATACTAAAATGTAAACGGTATAATTAACCTGGGTGGTCTAAAATGAGTTGCGGTTTAAACTTTTTCTGTTGACGTGCAAATTATTTTCCATTCCCGTGATAAATAATTTCTTCTACGGCCTCCGATTGAATTGATTAATTAACGGTATATAGCTACTTGGATTTACGTTTTCTGACTAACCCTAATCTCGTTAAGATGATAAATCGATATTCATTAAAAAGAATTTTCCTCTCCGCACCCCAACTGAAGAAATTGACACTCATTTTATGTTAGACCACCCCGGTTAAATATACCGTAGACATTTGGGATATTTTGTGATATGAATTTAAGCTTGTCGACAAAGTAAATTCACGTGGAGCTACTGTAATATTTCGTCAAAATTTGAAAAATTGAACATCTTAGTTGGCGTGCTCCCCGGGCCTCGAAAAGTGTGACCTTTTTTGTGAGTGCATAACTCCGCCTCCATTGGATTAAATGAAAAAAATATGTAGACTATGTTGATTATTGTTTTTGGTTCTACTGAACCATACCAGTCTACACGAGTCCGGAATTCCGGAATTTGTCATTTTCACATATTTTTGAGAAATCATTAAGCTTCACGCCAACTGGTAGGGTAATAAAATGAACTCAATAAACTTGTTCAAATAAAAAATTATTGAAAAGATATTAATATTTTTAAATAATTTAAAACATGCCTAGTTAAATTGTCGAGAACAATGTTTAATTGAAAAAACATGACAATTTTCAGAAACACTTAAAATGCCAGAAAGCGTTATTTCTAGTTGTCATGCTTATGCCGATTATGGTCCGTTCTACCATCAAACGAAACCAATTTTTAGATTTCCCATGTTAAACTCTATCAGAATATCTTGTATCTTAAACCGTTCCGGAATGGTGCACGGAAAACTGGGTCGATCTCGTGCCCGGGAAAATATTCCAATGATTGGTATCATTCGAAGCGTCTTGTTTTGCTGATTGTCTCACAGCTTTTACGTCTATTATACAACTGTATTGCTCACGTCAATATATCCAGGAGCTTTTCAAGATGGATAAAAGGTTTCTATCTTTCCAGAACTTATTACATTGTACCGCCTATCAATAAGCTTGTTTTATTACCGTATCTAGTATACTTGCGACAATTACTGCGTGAACTTTTTAGAATAAGTTTGTGGCTGTTTTAAGCCAAACAATTTATGTAATAATATATTCATTTTTTGTTTGATGAACTAATTCTTGAGATATAGCTCAAAATGTGGAAATATTAGGGTGAACCAAAATTTTTTTCCGATTTTTAATTAAAAATTTAAACATTATTTTACAACACATGAAAAACAATTAGGTTTCAAAGTAAAGACCATTTGACTCTATGGCTTGAACCCATCTATCGGCAAGTTGTTCGATCCCGCTGCGGTACCACTCCTTGTTCTTAGAGGCGAAAAACTCGCGGCAGGCACCCGTTTTCGACTTCGGCCAGGTCATTGAAGCTACGACCACGAAGAAAGTGTGCCATGGATCGGAAAAGGTGATAATCAGATGGCGCAAGGTCCGGACTATAAGCTGGATGTGGAAGAAGTTCAATGGCGTCGAGATTTTTGATCTTTTCCTTCGTTTGTCTGGCGGTGTGCGGTTTTGCATTGTCTTGTTGAAGGAGTATCCGCTTCCGATTGATGCTGGATATTTCTCGCCAAGTGCCGCATAAATTCGATCAAGTTGGGCTCAATAAAGGTCTACGAGTACTTATTGATGGATTGGTCTCCACAGCTTTACGAATTGCTTCAGAATCCACTGTCGTAGGTCGGTCTGAGTCTGTCTTGTCCTCGAGATCAGTGTCGCCGTCGTTAAATCTTTTGAACCAATTTCGCGCAGTACGATCCGAGACCATATTGTCGCCTTCAACTTCGAATATCTTTTTAGCTTCTCCAACTGCGTTGAAGCTTTGTTTCCAGTAATGGCGTAAAATAACACGAATTTCGGATTTTTCCATGTTTCTTCTACAAGTTAAAAAATTTTAAATAAAAGACGTATTAAAAATTTTAGTATATATTATGATAGAGCTGTTCAAGAGCTTTAAAAATATATATATCACATGTATATAAAAATCTTTATTTGGTAAAAAACAATTAGACAAAAAGAAATCGGAAAAAAATTTTGGTTCACCCTAATATTAGGGTTTTGCAAAAGAAATGCAGGATTGTTGAATAGGTGCCAAAATGGATATTAAAATGGAGATAGCAGAAAGCCGTTCTTTATATTATTTTGAATAAAGTATATTTTTATTCTGCAAGCCGAAAATGGACTACATTCGAGCGCCAAATGAAAATGAACATTTTCGAATATTTAAATGAGTGCCATAAGCTTTCAAATAAATATTCCATAATAGTTTTAGCTTAAATGTTTTTTTGCACATTCTTAACCATAAAGGATAAATGCTTGTGATTTAAAAAATAAATTGAATGGGCGTGTTTTATGCAATTTGCGCGTACTTTATGAGAGTTGAATGCAACTGGCGCATGAAAAAATACAAAATCACTCGTAAAGAATATCCAATAAACTTGTTAACTCCAGAATTCCACCACCATTTCGATCGGGCCCCCTAAACAAAGACGCGCCAACTGAAAACTAAATTTTTCGCGTTTTTAAGCGTCACTTTTGAATTTCCACGTAGAAATAACAAATAATCTTCTACGCAAAGTTAATAAAATTGTCTTAAAGTATCTAAAAACCTTTTTTCTTTGAACCCCTCAAACGAGCTTGACTTCTAAGTTGGCGTGGCAAATACAAAGAAACTGTCAAGAGCGATTGACACCCCAAAATAAAAAAATAAAAAAGCTGAAAACAAACAAAACACTCAGCTTTCATCAGTAATTGACACCCAACCACCTAAGAGATCAATAAAAACCTTATCATCCGCGCAGTTACCAGTTGTGCTAATCCATTAAACAAACAATCGCAACAAATTGCTCGCAATTTCACATTTCATTTTGCTCGCGCGACCAGATGCCATTCCATCTTCTTCATATTATTTTTGTTGTTGTTTTTCAATATAATCATAATCATCATCATCATCATCATATTATTATTATTCAAAAACGTCTACAATTGAACATAAGAGACCGGTTCTTGGCATTTCTTCCGATCAATGACGCAAAACTGCGCGATTCCCTCGTTTTGCCATTCATTTTTTTTAATTCGCTTCAATCGTTTTTTTGTGTGTTTCTCCATCTTCCTTCTCCTCCACATCTTCTTCTTCTTCCTCTTCATCAATTGATCATCCATTATCTTGTATTTAGAATACGAATGGGAACATTCTATGGGACTGCTTATGGAGCACGCGGACGCACAATCTTTTATGTTTATATTCTTGCCATGCTGATATCGATTGTAAGTTCGTTTTTATTCTTATTCTTTTTGTTGTTGTTTTTTTTCATTGTAATATTATTGCTGTCTGCAAGGTCGATTTCAGTTGATGATAGACACTTGGCGCTAAATTCGAATTTTAGGGGGCCAATCGATCCAATCTAGATTATCTATTCCCAGTTAGTACCAAAAATGGAAATCCTCTTAAGCTTAACCAAAAATTACACACCGCTTAATAGCCTTAAAATCTATTTTTCCAATAATATGTGCGCTCTTGCAAATCTTAATCATAAACATACACTAGTTGACAAAAGTTTTGTCACAAATGTTTTTTCGGGTTTAACTTTTTTGTGACTTGACCAAATTGGCTGATTTTTTGATATTTTATGTGAATCAGTGTTTAAAATGTTATAGTAGCAAACTTTGGTTTACATTACCATGGCAATTTCGGTACCACGCATTCCGTTTTCCCTCATATTGATAATAGCTTGCCGGGTGGCAATTGGAGTTTCTTTACGTGGAGTCATCTCTAAAATGTTGCCAATTACTGCTATTTTCAATAAATTATGAAAAAAATATAATTGAACTTTAAAAATGAATAAAAAATGCAGTGCAAGAAAAGTGCGTAATATCTTTGAGCTACGCGTTTTACGATAAACGCTTGTCACTGTAAAACGGATCATCGTAATCACAAGCGGGAATTTGTAAAATAATCTACAACCATATAAATCTATCATATCAAAAAATCAGCCAATTTGGTCAAGTCACAAAATAGTTAAACCCGAAAAAACATTTGTGACAAAACTTTTGTCAGCTAGTGTATCTATCATAAAATTATTTTGTTACAAAACGTACGTGCTTGAGCACAAGAACGAGCTCAGAAAACTTGCTCAAATCTAATATTTTTGCGAAGATTTTCATAGAGAGTTTAAGGATAAACTGACAAACTGGACTTCTCTTTACAGCGTGAAAGTTGTAAGACAAGTGTAAAAAATAAGAAAATTCATCATTTGGCGTGCCATAATTTGTTTATTTACTTTTCACAACTCATCATCCGAGTTCAAGTAAAATAAAAAGCTCATTTGATAATCTAGAGCTTCATTTATCTTTAAAATTTGTTAATATGTGGATTGTTTTTCTCCAAATAATCACAATCAGCTTATCATTTATTTTAAAAGCCCATTCAGAATTCTATAAAACGTAAGCGTAAATATAATTGTAAGAAAATAATTATTTCCACTTGGTCTGTTATAGTAAAACCAACAAATCATCATTTTCCATTGGCGTGAACATGTCTTATTAATTTGCACGTATTTATTCCATTGTCACCTCAATTTTTGACAGATTTCTCATTAAAATTGTTCTTCACTTGTCCATTCATATCCAACTGTGTTATCTTCACAATGAAGGAATCGAATCTCACGTAAACACGCCAAATGAATGAATCTCTCTGAACTTGAGAAGAAATTTGTTTCAATTCTATCATTTTTTTTTTACAAAAAAACTAGTTCTTTTAAAATAATTGTCAGGATTTTTGTGTGAACATTTCTATCATACAATTATCCAAAATAATGACAATGTGTGTCATTTCCCATAAATTTTAAATTTCGTTTTCCATTTGTTATTTTACTACCATCGTACTCGTCTCATTGTGCTGATTCGATTGGTATACATAACTCTATGATTGTACTTTCGCATAACAATTTTACCCATTCTGGCTTACATTGGGCGTGGCTTAATTAGGTAAATCAGGAAGCTAGCCAAATATAGTAAATATGGGGCTCATTCGAAAGCTCACACAGTGTTGATTTCAACAAAAATATAGTTTCTTTATTAAACCTACTGTGAGTTTAGAAATGTTCTTATAAATTTAAAAAAAAACTAAAACTCAAAGATTTCAATATCCTTAAACATTTTTAATCAGGTAATATGAGTTATTCTGTAATAATATTCGTACTCGCCTCACTGTGCTGATTCGATTGGTATACATAACCTTATGACTGTACTTTGGGATAACAATTTTACCCTTTCTTGCTTACAGTGGGCGTGGCTTAATTAGGTAAAATAAGAAGCTAGCCAAGTATAGCAAAAATGGGGCTCATTCGAAAGCTCTTAATATACCCAATAAAATAAAATAAAAATATTCCTCTTAAATTTTCTGAAAAATCCGAAATCTTAAAAATAATAAATGAGACAATTAAATTTCTAAAATTTTTAAAATAACACTTTTTTACTCATTATTATTATTTTTTGTACTCGCCTCACTTTGCTGATTCGATTCGTATACATAACCCTATTGTTGAGCCAAGGCTACCAATTTTCGGGTAAAATGGGCGTGGCTTAATTAGGTAAAACAAGAAGTAGGCGAAATATAGTAAATATGGGGCTCATTCAAAAGCTCGCACAGTGTTGATTTCAACAAAAATATAGTTTCCTTATTAAACTTACTGTGAGTTTAGAAATTTTCTTATCAATAAAAAAAAAACGCAAAGATTAAAATATCCTTAAACATTTTTAATCAGGCAATTTTAGTTATACTATAATAATATTCGTACTCGCCTCACTGAGCTGATTCGATTGATATACATAACCCTATTGTTGAGCCCTTGCGCTTTCAGATGACAGGACTCACAGTTTTAGGTAAAATGGGCGTGGCTTTATTAGGTAAAACAATAAGTAAGCCAAATATAGTAAATATGGGGTTCATTCGAAAGCTCTTAATATACCCAATCTAATAAAATAACTAATAATTCAATAAAAACTTCAACAAACCGAATAAACAAAAAATTCTTCCAGCTGTTCTCGATAGCATGCGTATGCTACGGAAGTTGGCTGATTGCGCGTCGCTCGCAGTACGCCGAACTCGTTTCGCCCTCGCTCTACGTTGACGTCGGTCGTATTCTCGTCGTCGTCTCGCTGATCTCGATCGCCTGCTACCTCATCTGCACGTACGCCATAATAAAAGAGATGCGATGCGTCGTCACCTCGGTACGAGACTCTCTCAATGTTAATTCGATTAGTAATTTCTCAGTGTGCCGTCGCTTCAGTCGTCATCGCCGTCATGCTCATTCTCGGCGGCATCATCGGGCTCAACTTCCGCGAGCAGGCATGTTCCCGTCTGCCATCTTTCCCTAAATTATCACTTACAGCTAGTTAATTATACTCCACTAAACCTCAAAATGCTCACTTCTTTGCGTGAACTCTATGGAACTCACGACATGTCCGCCGTCACAGAAGCCTGGGACCACTTGCAAACAAACGTGAGAATCCATGGAAGATTTTCCAACAAACCTCGAATTTCATTTTTCCAGTTCAAATGCTGCGGTGTCAATGGAACCGACGATGCGCAAATTTGGCGAACATCCAAATGGTACATGCATCAGAAGGCTCCAAAGCTTCTGCTTCCTGAATCATGGTAAATCTCATGTCTCCTTCTTCCAAATGCGCCTCTTTCAGCTGTATCGATGGAATGCTCGACAAATGCCGCAGCGATCCATTCAACGGCGAGCAGACGTATCACACAAAAACGTGCTATCAGCCATTGCGCGATGATTTGCTGCACGTGATGTCGGTCGCTTCGTGGCTGTGCATTTCCAATGCTATTGTACAGGTGCCAATTTTTGAATTTCTTTAAAGAAAATCTCTTGTTTCTTAAAATTTCTTACATCAAAACTCATAGATTCCAAAGCCTTTCTCGATTCAAATTCTCATAGAAGGGGTTTTCAAAGAATCCAATAAAAAGGATCATAAAGGAGTCTTGTTGAGATAACTCGCCAATTGAATTAGTAAAAACAGAATCTCAGAAAAGTCCATTAAACCTAAAAAGTCTAAAGTCCATGTGATATTTTAAGAGAAGCTTGCAATATTGCCGTAAAAATTAACCTTTTACTTCGACGTGGATTTTGATAAAATTCGTTTAAAATTGATAAAATTGTCATTCTCATTTTGCATTCTACCGTAGCACAAATTAAAGGGGCATAAGGATATTATTTGAATAATTGCATATAGGGGTGTTGAGGTTGTAATGAACAGCAAGAGCGAATATACGGTTTATTTCAATAGTAGAAAATTCACTTATTACTGTTTCTTCTGAACGCTGTTGTCTCTTTATTGGGTGGATCAGTGGTTGATGATTGTGACCAAATCCGTCCCTGCGGTGGGATGTTGTCGGTTGATCATCGAATCTTCCAGAATTCTAGACAGAACACTGGAAGTAGACCAGTGAACGTGCAAATCTACATGGTGGAATGGTGATATCCTTGGTCACGATGGTCGCAGGAAGCGACAAGTTTTATTCTTCCCGAAGTGCTGTCGCGACGGCGGGCGCCATTTCTCATTGGTTGTGTTTTTCCAACGTGTCAGGTTTTGACATTTGCCATATGTACCATACCACTATATAAACACCCAAACTACTATTGTATCCATTCTCTCATTTTCTCTACCACTGTACCACTAAATAAAGTCAGCGCTGACGAGTTCAAAGAAAGGCTTCCACAGTGTCACTGAGGGAATCTGACAACTATTAATAATGGAATCAACTTATGTTCGGTTATACCTTTATTTCTCTCAGAAGTCAAGCAAATAAACCCATGTTTTCCCTTATCGACTGCATGTAACCGTCGACAATGCCGTTCCGGCAAAAAATCGTCCGGTCTGGTGTCGAAGAAGTTCTTGCGCCAGTACGCATTCGAGCTCTTGGAGGGCGGTTTTGACGACTTGTGCAATATGCGGTCGTGGAGCAAGATGAGTTGGCCTTGTCGATCGGCTCTTTTCAGTCGAATAGCCTCGCAGCTAGACAACATAGAGCTTCTTGTTGACCGTAACGTTTCTTTCGAGCATTTCCCAGTGCAGCTTGTCCTCCCCGTCTTTTTTGGGTGAAGATCTTGCTTCATTCTCGGTCTTGGCGTATCTCCTAAAGCCAGCCACTCCTTTTTTGCTTCAGATTGACGTGCAGGCCCCATTTTTCATCTCACCTGACGATTCGGTACAAAAATCGCTGTTTATGACCGCGAGTTGCTCGATGGCGAGCTGCGATTTGAAGAAAATTTGCTTCGTTTCGTTCTTTGAGCTCATGAGGTATCCAGGCCCCGAGTTTTTCGGTAAATCCCATCAAATGAAGAGGTCACAGTTCTTCATTTTTTCGAACAATTCACGACTTGTTTGGCGACCATCTTCCTTCAATAGTGCCTTCAGATGATCTTCGTCTAATTCTGCAGGTCTTTCCCGGTTCCAGGCGTGTCTTCAATATTAAAATCGCCATTTTTGTGCAGTAGACACATCTAAGACACCTTCTCCATACACACTGCATATTTCCCTGCTTTTTGCTTTCGATGAAAGCGAAGAAGAGTAGACGTCGAAAATGCTGATTTTTGCCTCGTGGATAGTTCATTTCTATGCGTAAAAAATTCTGAAAATTTAAAATTTCCGAACAAACTAAAAGCAAAGTTTTGTAGAGCAGAAAAAGCGCTATCAGATAAATATATAAACTTTGTCAAAAAACAAGAAAACTGTGGTGAAACAAAAGATAATATAAAACTGTACGAACTTATTTGCCACTAAAAGACACCAAATCAGCACACCAATTGAAAGAGACGATTTTTCGATTTTTAAGCGTCTATTGCACATTTTCACGTGTAAACTATAAAACAAATTTTCCTTCAATTTACTTTTATTTTATTAAAACACATAATCCCTCATTAGAAAATGACATTTAAGATTCTTAAATGAGTAACTGTTTTGAAATGTTCAGTTGGCGTGATATCATTATATTACTGTAGCTTTCTTGGCATTAAGAAAATTTAAATAAATCAAATAATCCAACTGTTCGATTTCAGATGCTTCCATCCGCCGCCAGTTGTTGGTACTCTCGACTCATTCGTAAATAATAATCACACACAAAAAAACCAACCATTTATTTTCCACAACGGGTCCTTATTCCACGTCTCTTTATTCTTCAATCACTAATTAATACAACGCGGGGAATCTGTTTTTTTCTTGTTTTTAATGTATCTATATTCGACTGTATTTCGATTATCCAATCAGAAAAGCTTTATCATGTCACTTGTTTAAATAAATTGTTTATTCTTAAGTAAGATAGAATTTAAATCATAAATACAAATAAAAATAATTTAATGAAAGAGAAAAAAAACAATAAAACGACAAAATAGAGAGATCATTTGTCCCAACTGATCGGACCATCAAATTATCTAAGTGAATTCAATTATTGTAATTTTGATTAATTGAGTGTATTTGCGGGTTTCCCTTCTTTGCCTACAACCGACGTCTTCGTCGTTTCTCCACAAATGTGCACGTTGAGCAGCATTTCTGGCGCACTTCCACGGAATCACATCTGAAGCAGCCATTAAATACTCAAAACAACAATAGATATTCTTGAAATAAAAACAATTAAGCTCGTACTATACTCAAAAAAACTAATTCATCAGAAAAAACTCACGAATGGAAGAGTTTGATGATGTCGCAGAACCTCGACTGGTCTTGGCACGATGCGTCGGCTGAAAACCTCCGACAATCCCTTATCATCGAATAAATTCCAACAAACCTTGCTGTCGAAGCGCGCTGGCGAGCGGCTTCTCTCCGCACGGCGGCAGCGGCTCGTCGGCCACACACGCTCTCGCCGAATGCGGGCGTCTCATTTGCTCACAGTTGCGACCGGCGGCTCTTCCCGTCGCCACCCAGACGCACGACAGCAGCCTGAGCTGTACACCGCCGGTGCCGCACTCGCTGCTGCACGATCCCCACGCCGACGTGCGCCATTCCGCCTTACAATTCACTGAAAACGTCCCTTCAATCAATAACCCTCGCCTCACTTACGATTCGCGCATTCCGCCTGCGGTTTCGGCCGATTCGTCACATCGCAAAACTGCTCATCGGCCGCCTCGGTGCCATTGGTGTAGCGGCACGTCACGTTGCGCCATTTCATCGCCATCCGACTCGCCACGCATCTCGTCGATGAGCACTCGGACCACGCGGACGCCTCCCAGCGCGGACAGTCGGCGCGATGGCACGGACGCGTCTCCGGCGGCCGCACCGCGCTCGAAATGGCGTCGCACACCGCAGTGTCGACGTCGCGCACGCGTCCGTCCGCCGTCACGCGGCACGAGATCTTGCGCGCCTGATAGCCCGATATGTGGCACGTTTTCTGACGGCACGTGCTCGACCACTTGCCAATGTGCCACTGCGCCGCTAGCCGGTTCGCGGCCACCAGGGCTCGCATCTCCTGCACGTCCATCGCTTCGACGGCGTTCGTCGCGTTCCGGTCGCCGCTGACGATGCGATTCGAGACGAGGCGCGGCGGCAGCGCGTCCACCTCGCGGTACTTGAAGTTGAGCGTCACGTTGCCCTGCCGTCGGTCGGTGAAGCACTCGTAAACGCCCGCGTCTTCCATGCGCGCGTGGAACAGCCGCAGATTGCCGTTCGATGACACTTTCACGTGAGCTGCAACAAGAAATTGTTCTCGAAATTCTTGAAATTCCTAATAAAACCCCAGAACTCACCATCATTCTTGATGCGCTTTCCATTCTTCGTCCAGAAAACCTTCTTCTTGTCAAACTTCTTGGCCGGACATTTGATCTTGATGCTCGTCCCCTGATACACCGTTGCCACGCCGCCAATGCTCAGCGTCAGCTTCTTCTGCGCGTCCATTTGCTCGTAGACGCGGTTCGAGGCGCGGTGCTGCATCAGCTCGCACGCTCCTAGATTGCACAGTTCGGCGTCGGCCGGTCGAATCATGGTGGCGCACGCGAGCGCGTCGCGTGTGCGCTTGCTTCCCGACGCGTCCTGCATTTCGCACCAGACGCGGCGGCGACGTTCGCCAGAGCCGCACGAGCGCGAGCATTCCGTCCATTGCGATGTCTGCAATTGGACAATCACCGCGCCGAATTGACAATCCACTTACCACCCACGTGGGCGGACAGTCGATGAGGTTGCACTTTTGGCGATCGACAGGACGCGGCTGGTGGCACTTCTCGTCGCGCAGGATGATGTGCGCATCGGCGCCGTCCGTCTTGCTCACCGTCTGTGCGCACTTGACGCTTCTGTCCGCTGTCCCTCCGCCACATGAAGATGAGCATGACGAGAATTTTGAGAGCTGAATTTTAATTTTTGTTCAAACTTAAGCATTGAAAAATGTGGAAACGCTCAAATTATCTATACGAACCACAATAATTTAATTTTGAACATGAGTGAGTTGCAGAACATTTAAACACAAGTGACCTATTAATTCTTAAACGATTCTAATTTCTTGGGACCATTAAATTTGCCAAAATGAATTTTATAAAACTCTCGTTTTAGAGTTCTTAATGAGAAACCTATTAAGTCTCTTCTGCGGACCATTACAACCTTCATAATTCTGTTTTCATAAAATAACGTCTCAAAACAACTCCTACGTACCATCCAAAACGGCGGACACGGGTGTTGATTACAAGCTCGGCTCTTCTCCGGCGGGCGACGTCTCGCGTCGCACTGCGACCACTGCACCGACGTGTTCGTGGCCACCTGCACACACTTGAGCGCCGCCTTCTGCTTCCCGCCAAGGCACGACGCGCTGCACTGCGTCCAATCGCCGTAGCGCCACTGGAACGGCGTCGCTTCTTCCGTGTCGAACGATTTGTCGTCCTCCTTCAGCGGGCACGATCGCGTCTCGCACGCCTCGAACAGCTTCGGATGCGATTGACCTGAAATCCTCCTCTGCAATCATTCGCCATTCCTCACCAAGCTTCACCTTGACATTCCGACATTGGCAGTTTGACGGGCGTCGCCGTCAGCGGGTTCGTGGCGACGCATTCGACGCTCCGCGACATCACACCGCTGCCGCATGTCGCCGAGCAACTGCTCCACTCGCCGGCAACCAATCTGCAAAACGAATAAAGCTTAGATCCCCTCACTCAAAATGAGTGCCTAATTGGCAGGCAAAAGTTCGACGCAATGAACAGATGTGCCGAGCCAATTATGGGCTCATTGAGATGCGTTTATTGTGATAATTGATGACAGACGTCATCAAAAGCGGTTGCATCTTCATTTGAATATTTATCACGTCTAACAACAAGAATATTCCTTTTTTAATATTAAAGCAGACTGACTCAATTCGTTTCAATTGAAATGTTCAATGTTTGAAAATCTTCCATCATATTTAAACATTCGATTATCAATTCAAAATACCCTCAAAATAACTCATCTGGGTGGTCTAAAACAAATCGCGATTTCACACCAAATCAAAATAGAAAATTTTTAAATGAATTTGTCGCATTTGTCGCAAAATTCGTTGAAATGGGGGACAACTATACGATAAAAGAAGTGTTAAATTCAGATTGGACCATTCAGAAGAATGAAGTTAAGCGAGTCTCAAAGTTCTTAGCGCGGAAAAATTCGAAAAATTGAAATTTATATTTTTCAATATTTAAACATGCCTCACTAATATACACGTAATAATTTTATAAAACGTGATACTTCATTTTTTCAAGACAGCCTTAAACTATCTAAAATATGAGCTTCTTATGAAAAACTGTAATTTGAATATCTTTTATGAACACCCAAATTAATCATTCAAAGTTCTTTTACGAGCTAATTTGACAGATTTGACAGTATAAGATAGATTAAAGTTATCATGGCTAAAGCGACTTTGAAATTGTGCATCAAAGTGTTTTTAAAACCCTTTTCATGCTTGGAAAAGACCGAATTCCTTTTTTTATTTAAAAATTCCGCCGGGAGGCCATCATTATTCTAAACGTTCCATTTTAATTTTCAGTTCTATATACACTAGCTGACAAAAGTTTTGTCACAAATGTTTTTTCGGGTTTAACTTTTTTGTGACTTGACCAAATTGGCTGATTTTTTGATATGATAGATTTATATGGTTGTAGATTATTTTACAAATTCCAGCTTGTGATTACGATGATCCGTTTTACAGTGACAAGCGTTTATCGTAAAACGCGTATCTCAAAGATATTACGCACTTTTCTTGCACTGCATTTTTTAATAATTTTTAAAGTTCAATTATATTTTTTTCATAATTTATTGAAAATAGCAGTAATTGGCAACATTTTAGAGATGACTCCACGTAAAGAAACTCCAATTGCCACCCGGCAAGCTGTTATCAGGGAAAACGGAACGCGTGGTACCGAAATTGTCATGGTAATTTAAACCAAATTTTGCTACTATAACATTTTAAACACTGATTCACATAAAATATCAAAAAATCAGCCAATTTGGTCAAGTCACAAAAAAGTTAAACCCGAAAAAACATTTGTGACAAAACTTTTGTCAGCTAGTGTATTTGAGGTACGATTCAAAACTCTCATTTCACTTTAGACGTGTTTTTCTAATTTTTACGCGCAAACTAAAAAATATTCTTCGCTTAATTGGGTGTTATTAGTTCTAAGAAAAGCGGAAATTTCTCCCGTCGGAAAATAAAATGCATTTCCGTAAAAGAAATCACGGATTATTCCACCATAGAATTTAAAATACTTTCTCAAACTTCAACGGATTAATTAATTAGGACATAAGAGGATGCTTCGAATATCTGGCAGAAAATTTGATTCACGGAAAACTCTGAACTTTGTTCTGGGCGGTGGCTTGACTGTGTTTTGCACGAAATTGTTATCAAAACACATGCAAACATTCAATTCAAACCGAAAAATTAACCAAAGTTTCATCAAAATTACACGAAGCGTCCTCACTCCAAAAAACAACATCAAATTTTAACAAAGATTGATGACGTGTTTACGCTATATAACAGGATGAGTCTGTTTTCATGCAAAAAGCACCTCGCGTCCTAACAGGAGCACTTTTCGTGAAAAACACAGTCATGCCACCGTCAAGCGCAATGTGCTGAGAATCTATGCTGGTTCAACTCTTTTGAGATCTTTAGTTTTTATAAAAATCAAAAGAAACGAAAATTCAAATGAGATGGTGTAATAATCCTTGATTTTTTGCAGAAATGCATATTATAATCTTGCATTTTTTATAGTTCCATTTAGCGAGCGTTTTTCACTGCTACAGAGGGTCTCATTGGTTTTCTATCTCATCTTAAGCTCTCTTAATAACTCCTTTTTGTAATTCCTTAATGATCAGTTTGAGTTTCGCCTATCGTTATTCTACTTCTCTTGACATTGTCAATAAGATCTCACCACCCTACTGCGTTCCGGTATATTAATTACAGCATCTACAAACAAATGGGCGTGGCTTATATAAAATTCTTTCTAAAATATTCAAAATATGGGGTTCAATCAACCCCAAAACTACAAAAGAATGCAATCCTTGTCTCTTGAAATTGTCCCTAAGATCTCACCACCCTACTGAGCTCCGGTTGAATACAATTTTCCAATTCCATCCTCAATAATTCCCATACCTCGGCGATTGCCAGTCATTTGTTAGCTCGTCATCCTCGTGTTGTTGTTGATTGTCATCCAAAAATGCTTGATTCTCATTCCAATTTAAGCTGAAATCATTATATACATTAGTCTATTTCTTACACATTATTATTATTAAATATCTCAATTTCAATCCAGCCAAATGACCATTCAAGTCATTCTCGATATCCATCATTATTCAATTTCAAACACCCGTCCATTTATAATGGCGCCACGCCAATTCCAATCTATTCTTTTATAATTGGCGCTCATTTTCGATTCTTTCCTTCATTTTCTAAATTGTGCGCCCACAGCTCAGCTACTATACATCCAAACTATAATTATTCCACAATCTAATCAAGGATTCGGCCAAAATTCTTTTCACACATTTTCTAGACAATTGTTGACTTTCAGGCAATAATTACTAGTAAACGTACACAATTAAAGCATTCGACTTTAATTAAAACTATTCTCAATATCAAAATATTCAAGAATCATCTCCTCATATTAATTACAGCATCTACAATATGTTACAGTAGCCAAATGGGCGTGGCTTATATAAAATTCTTTCTAAAATATTCAAAATATGGGTTTCAATCAATTCCAAATCTCCTAAAGCATACAATCCTTGTAAAATAATTCAATTATATTTTAAAATGAGCTCAATATTTCTTAAAATCACCTTAAAAACTTCTTTTTTCATGCATTTTCTGCTGAAAAACTCAATGTTTCGATATGTTAATAACTTTTTAGGAGCTCACTGGTTTCAACATATTGTGCTCACTCCGATAACGGCTGAAAATGGGCGTGGCTTATATAAAAATTCTTTCTAAAATATATGAAATATGGGGTTCATTCCATTTTCTGCTGAAAAACTCAATGTTTCAATATTTTGATAACTTTTTGGGATTCAACTCTTTATGATCATTTGAATAACACTAAATATACAGTAACTACATCTGTAAAATGGGCGTGGCTTATATAACATTCTTTCTAATATATTAAAAATATGGGGTTCAATCAACTCCAAATCTCCTAAAGAATACAATCCTTGTAAAATAATTAAATTAAATTTTAAACTGAGCTCAATATTGCTTAAAATAAACTTAAAAACTTATTTTTTCATGCATAACTCAATATTTAAATACGTTAATAACTTTTTAGGAGCTCACTGTTTTCAACATATTGTGCTCACTTGAATAATGTCTAAAAATGGGCGGGGATTATATAAAATTCTTCTAAAAACATACAAAATCACGCCAAATTGAAATAATAATTTTCTTAATTTTAGTCTTATCATATATTATAGAGATTCCATGTGTACTTTACACAAATATTCTCTATGACAATTTGTCAGCTTTTCCTTAAACTTTCTAAAAATAATAAAATCTTCACAAAAAGGTTAGAACTGAGCACGTTTTCTTAGCCTTCAATTTAGCGTGCAAAAATCGCTTTAAATTCCCAACATACAGTAATTCTCCGCGATAACTTCTCCTTTCATCTTTCTTTTGACATAATTCTTCGTATTATTTCCTCAATTTCCTCACAATAATTTGTCAATCGAGCCCTAATCCAAAATCAGCAAGCCAACGAGCATCATCATTCAATTCGCATCATTCATAATTCTCAATGCCGCCACAATGTTATTGCGCGCCCAAAAACAACAACAACAACAAGAGCAGAGCTCAAAAAATGACAAATTGCTTTCCATTCACTTGTGCTTCATCCATTGTTTCAAACTCAAGAGAGTGGCGGCGAGAATGAGAGCACCCGAAAATGGTGCATTCCCCAAAAGACACCCAACAAATGTAAATCCCCTCCTCTTACATGTTACATTATTGAAAACTATTTTTCGTATACTTTGCATGAATTCAACCAACAATTGGCGGCTTTTGTTTGTTTATTTCGTTGACCTTCATGATATGATACGATATCTGATTAAATACACCATCAAAAGGTAATTACCGCGTGATAAACAGTAGCTAAATGAGAGCAAATAAACAAACAAGTCGATGATTAATGATTATCAGCTCGAATCTACCTCAAAATAAAGAAAACTTATATACAACATTTCAAAATTTTGAATTCCCGCCAATTTTCAAATCTACCAGAATCAAAATGTCTTGAGCTTTCCAACAATCCGAACATCTAAAAATTCCATCGAGGCATTCCAGAGTTATGATAGAAAAACCAAACATGACGCAATATTGCACAACAAATCTTCGAATAGCTCTAGCTCGGCTCAATTCTGCTCAACTTCACTAATTTTGACATGATTTTGAATAATTTTAAATTTTCTTCCAAATTAAAACAATACAAGTCACAAAATCGCTCTCCTAAACATTTCGCTGTACCACAAAAATTTTGAATTCCCGCCAATTTTCAATTCTATCTGAATCAGAAATTTGCACCCTTTAAAACAATCCCAAAAACTCCAAAAAACATAGAACCGTTCCAAAGTTAGAGCCAAAAACACAAAAAATGACGCAATATTGCACAAAAAATCTTCGAATAGCTCTAACTCGGCTCAATTCCGCTCAATTTGAGTGATTTTTACATCATTTTGAATAATTTTAAATTATCTTTCAAATTAAAGCAATAAAACTCACAAAACCGTCCAACATTACTCGAAAAACTTTCAAAATTTTGAATTCCCGCCAATTTTCAAATCTACCAGAATCAAAATGTCTTGAGCTTTCCAACAATCCGAACATCTCAAAATTCCATCGAGGCATTCCAGAGTTATGATAGAAAAACCAAACATGACGCAATATTGCACAAAAAATCTTCGAATAGCTCTAGCTCGGCTCAATTCCGCTCAATTCGAGTGATTTTTACATCATTTTTAATAATTTTAAATTTTCTTTCAAATTAAAACAATAAAAGTCACAACATTGTTCTCCTAAATATTTTGTTTTTTCCAGAATTTTTCCGAAAAATGTTCAAAATTTTGAATTCCCGCCAATTTTCAAATCTATCAGAATCAAAATGTCTTGAGCTTTCCAATAATACCATCATCTCAAACTTCCATCGACACATTTCAAAGTTATGATCACCTTCTAAATATCCTATGTTTTCCCATCATTTTCCCCTTTCTGAACTATTTAATTTTACATTTTTCTTTTACATTTATTCGACTCAATATTTATTTCATACAAAAAAGGACATTTACGTTCAGAAAATAGATGGAGACAGGATTCCATAGGGGCTAGTTAGCTATCAACAAGTTATTTCATATTTTTCCTATTCTTTTCCTCACGTGTCGTACTTTTAAATCAATAAATAAAATAAACTCATTATAGAATATTTTATCACCACGCAATTTAAGAATTACATTTGCACGCTCTCAGGCAAACCGGGAACGACCCAGTTCCTCCAGAAAAATGATTATTCTTTTCACCAATAGTTTCAATTCATCTTCTTTCCCGCTCACCAATGGAATCCCATTGACAACGATTTGTTCCAAACATGTTCACACGAATAATTGCATAATTAATAACAAACTTTGTTCAATTAATAACAATTCAAGCGAGCACAAATATTTTTGGGCTAGTTTATGAATAATTCAAGAATCCGTACAGATATCTCGTGTGAAATCATGTATGAAATCAAAAAGGTGCACCGCCCAATTCACACAGAGACTGCTAATTGTTTAATTACTCCTCCCCTACTACCGCTAATAATGCTTACACGGAAACTCATTATGGCACAACATCATAATGAATATAAAAGCGGAAGAAGAGAGAGAAAGAGGGAGAGAGAGATAAACAGTTCGTGGGTAATCATTGACAAGAATAGAATCCATTCTATTCTTTCCAAATATTCATCATAAATCTTCATTTCAACTTAAATTTCCAAAAAATGCACTCACAAACATTTTATGGTCCAACATCAATCATAATAAGTATGTTCTGTGTATGAAGTGAAATATTGGAAAGCAATAAATGTTGATTGGTCTTTCAATTCAAATTCTCGATATGATAATTATAAAAATACAAAAAAATAAATGCACAAATTATCATTTTGCAAACTTTAATGTTTCAATTAATCATTCAAATCAAATTCTTCTTCTTCTCTCCCACAAATATTATTATCTACTAGCTGCTCCAAATTTAGAAGATGTACATCTCCAACATTTATTTTAACTTGTGAAATAATTTAAACATCTATCCTTCATTCTCCACTTCAACAAAATTTCAGAAAAAAATCCATTTCAGACTAATACTCTTATATAATTGCCTCATTCTTATTTCACAAAGACTTCTTTCCAAAATATAAAACGTATACACTCAAATGCCAAAAAACCGCGCCGCATTGCAAAAGAGTTCGCACCAATTGCACTAGCACTATTAATTATTTTTTTCAATAATTTATTTATTAGTTATTGTTTAGCAGAAGAAAGAAAATATGATAATGATGATTTATCGAAGATGAATTAATCAATTTTTACGAAACTGCAATTCTATTAAAATACTTGAAATAGTATGAAATTTTTTTTGAACGAGCTATATTAATCAAATTCAAAGAGCTATAAACTAATTCTTCTCTTAATCAATAATTAATAAATAAAATATTGAAAAAGAACAATTAAAAGTAGTGTTCATGCAATTAGTGCGAAGTCTTTTGCAATGCGGCGCTGTTTTGTGACAGTGGAGTGCGTATAGATTAAAACCAAGTGTTTTCAAGAAAAATGGGTGTGATTTGAGAATTTCAAAAATAATTATATTGAAAAATACTATTATCAAGTTATGATAAATTGAAAATTCAAATTTTATTTTCATAAAAAATAAAAGTAATAAATCTGATTTTATCTAGAAATTTTGGAGAAATATAATGAAAAACAGAGAACTCATTAACATAAAATTGAACATGTGTTTCATGTTCTCATTGAGACTATTTGAGAATAATTAAAATATGTTGAAAATGAATTATTAATTTCTTATATTTTGATAAAATTTCCCAAAATGCAAGAATATTAATAAAATATTTTGATAAATAAGATCAATCTGTACGATTGAACCAATAAAACAATTAAAACGTATTTCACGTAAATAAAATAACTAATCTTCTTAGGCCGTGATGAAGAATTTGTCTGCAAATATCTAATCTATTCTTCCGAGAATATCAATATTGAGAGCCTTATTATTTTTGTGTTTATCATATGATTTGGTGAAATTCTGTAATTTAGGTTAAAATGAGTGTGGTTTTCAATTAAATTCACTTTACTAGAATTATGAGAAATCTGAACTCAAGTCATTCAAAATTCGTTTTGTTAATCTCACAATTCACCTCAATATTACCTCAATATTAAGAAAATAATCGATATACTAAAAATAATTTTAAAAAATGGATGTAAGATTAAGACGATGCTTATTTAATATTTCATCTAGTAAACCAGAGTACTCCACGGGCACGAAGTATGCCGCATATTGCAAAAGACCGCGCAACAATTGAAAGAAAAACACACCCTTAGCTTTTTATTCTTTATTGGAAATTGTTTTATTAAATCGTATCTTCATTGAATTTGTTGTTTAGTTCAATTATTTATATCAAGTTAAGTTGTTCAAATTCGATGAAAATACGCTTTAATAAAAAAGTTCCAATAAAGAATAAAAAGCTAAGGGTGTGTTTTTCTTTCAATTGTTGCGCGGTCTTTTGCAATATGCGGCATACTTCGTGCCACTGGAGTGACAGAGAATATTTCAGTATTAGATTAAGCTTTTTTTCAAAACTTTCTAAATATAGATTTGAGTCCAAATATTGCTATAATGAAATTCAACAAATATTTTCGCAGTTTTAAAATAGTATTGGTTCCTCCCAATATCCTTTTGCACGCCAGCCGCAAATTTTACCAACTTTAATCGCGTTTTTCTAAATTCAGCGTGGACTTTTCATAAGAGGTTTTCGTTAGTATTATATATTTTAAGTCTATAAATCCAAAAAACATAATATTTTCTGGATTAATCATGGTTAAATTCTTCAAAATTGACGGTAATTTCCATCTGGCGGGTAGAGAAAAATATTTAACAATCTGATTCGAACCGGCGAGATTTTTGTAATCTCGTCGAGATTTAATTGAGATTTTCTTCCAAGTCAGAATATGAGCACATACGTTATACGTTTATGACTACAATTTCCTTATAATTTAAAATAGACCTTCAGAATTAGTGAAAATCGTAGAATCGAAGTATGACTTTACCAAGACACGCCAGATGAAAATGAAGAATTAGAAATATTTAAGCACATTTTATAACTTTCTACGTTCAAATAAAAAACTAATTTTTTCATCAATTTCACAGGATTCTCTTAAAATGTTTCTTGCGTTTTAAATTTATAAAAAAGTGCAGAAAAAAGAATTACTAAGGCACCCCAACTTGTATGGTAATTGAATGAGCTCAGTAAGCATGCTCAAATAAAACTTTTTCGAAAGAAATTAATATTGTTAAATAGTTTAAGACAAGCTTAATTCACTTGTAGTAAAAACTTTTCTGTTATAAACACGTAAAAATTTCCACGCACGTTTAAAAATCTCAAAATTGCTATTTCGATTTTGTGTGCTATGATGGGTGGAATCGTCTTCTGACCGAAGTGCATCCTCATATTCAGACAGTTTTAGAGTTGAACGAACAGCTGAGGATTCAGATTATACAAATATTGCGTTTTTTGCAAATAATTTTGATTCGATGAACATCGTGAATAATATTACATTATATGTTATTCATTAAAACGGCAGGCAGAATTGAAATTCCCATTTTGCAGTATTTAAACGTATGTTATTAATTCCCACGTGTAAACTAAAATCTACATTTGTTCTTTTTCAAATATCTCTCGCACTCCAAATTGGAAATAAAAATTTTTCGATGTTTAGGGGTGTCTGAAAGTTGGTACGCCTTTTCAATAAAACATTTCTTACGAGAAATTAACTAGGCCTTCCTTAAACTACCAAAGGCTTTTAATCTCGAAAAGTTAGATTTGACCACTTTTTCTGTGCTCATTTTATAACCATACCAGTTGGCGTGCTCTGGTTCTTTAAAATTATATAAAATCTTTGATTAACTGGCTTTTCTGAGATCTTGTTTATAAGATTTCAATTGGCGTAAAACGGTTTTAATTTGTACCTCCAATAACCACTACCTTTCGGATATAATTATCTTTATTAGCATTCTTGTCCTATTCTATTAATATTCCAATTTTCAATCATGAAACAAGGTGTCAACTCGCACCTCTGCCTGGGTCAAGTGGCCTTGTCAAACTCAATTAAGCTGCACTCGAGAAAGAACAACAACAACAAAACTTTTCCCCCTTCCAAAAACAACTCAAAAACCAATTTAAAACAAAAAAACTCACAAACTTGTCGATTGATAAACTAGCAAAACCAGGAGCACCAGCGTGCTCCGAACCATCATTCTTGGTCTTCTTATCAAGCAAATAACAACAAACAACAAAAATAAAAACGAATTTCAACAATAACAACAATAATAATACTAATACTAATAAAACACGGCTTCTTGGAGCTGCCAACGAAAACTTTTTTTGGGGAGGTGCTGGTCCGATGAAGAACTGAGCTCTTCGAGTGCTCCTCTCCAAGCTCCGCCCCAACAATCACAGCCAATTTCCCGCTTTTTGTTTTTGCGCCCTCGATTACAACAAACAAATAAACAACAGAATAATATTTATTGGCTCCTCGCTGGCTCTCAAGAGGCGTGGCTTTCATTCATCTATTAAGGATTTCAATTGAATTTGGTCAACAATGAATGGTCTTCTTAATAATTTGTTTCAAATTATGCACTTTTAAGTCAATATGACTTTTGTAACCGTTACACGCCAAATGGAAATGAACATTCTTCAATATTTAAATGTGGCTTACTAATTTACACGTAATTTTTTCAAGCCAGTCTTAAACCACATCTAAAAATATGCGCTTCTTGCCGAACTTTGCAAAAAGAGCATCTTTTCTGAGCCCACAAATACGCCAAATCGTATGGTCATAAAATGAGCTCGGTAGACGTGCTCAAATCTAACTTTGAGGCAATATATTTATATTTTTTATGTAGTTTAAGAAAAATTGTCTAAATTTTCAAGTACATTATTTCCTAGAAATGCCGTAAAAATTTCCATACACTCTTAAAAATCGGAAAATCACTATTTCAACTTGGCGTGCACAAATTCATCATTCAATTTCGCCTTCCGTTGTATTGCATTTGAACCTTTTTTACAGATCGGTTTCTCGTGCAATTAATTCTTTAAATAAAACAAATTTTAATCTACTTCTCTGTGCTCGTGAGAATTATACGAGAAAGGTAATGGTTATAAAAGTTTTTATGATCTGGAGGCTTCTTCGTTACTATTTATTCAATAGGAATGAATATAAAATAACAATTAGATATGATGATAACAAATAACCACGGCATGACGATTAAAGTGACAACAAATATTCAGAAATATATATCATTAACATTTACGGGAATTTCAAGAGTTCAGACTAGTAAAATGTGCGCTTTAGCTCTCAGCATGACCTTACGTCACAACAAAACGTATCAATTAAAACCGTTTTAACAAATCTCTCATAATTTTATATTATTCACGATGTTTATTGCATAAAAATTATTCTAAAAACGTAATATTGCGCACGCCAAATGCAAAAATGAAAATAAAAGATTATTAAAACCTCTTTAAAATATATAAATCGATTTTTAGACATTTTAGGAGAAACGTGATAAAATTCAGTAAAAATAAGTTTGTAGTTTACACGGAAAAATTAGAAAAACACGTCTAAAGTTTTAGCAATTGCTATTTTCATTTGGCGTGCGCAATATTTGTATAGTCGGAATCCTCAGCTTCTCGTTCAACTATAAAACTGTCTGAATATGAGAATGAACTTCGGTCAGAAGACGATTCCACCCATCATTCCATAGAACACAAAATCGAAATAGCAATTTTCCGATTTTTAAACGTGCGTGGAAATTTTTACGTGTTTATAACAGAAAAGTTTTTACTACAAGTGAATTAAGCTTGTCTTAAACTATTTAACAATATTAATTTCTTTCGAAAAAGTTTTATTTGAGCATGCTTACTGAGCTCATTCAATTACCATACAAGTTGGGGTGCCATAGTAATTCTTTTCTCTGCACTTTTTTATAAATTTAAAACGCAAGAAACATTTTAGGAGAATGCTGTGAAATTGATGAAAAAATGAGTTTTTTAGTTGAACGTAGAAAGTTATAAAATGTGCTTAAATATTTCTAATTCTTCCTTTTCATCTGGCGTGTCTTGGTAAAGTCATACTTCGATTCTACGGGTTTCACTTGCCAAATAAATTCTGAAGATCTATTTTAAACACTTGGAAGGAAAATCTCAATTAAATCTCGAAGAAATTACAAAAACCTCGCCGGTTCGAATCAGATTGTTAAATATTTTTATACTCTACCCGCCAGATTGAAATTACCGTGAATTTTGAAGAGTTTAACCATGATTAATCAAGAAAATATTATGTTTTTTGGATTTATAGCCTTAAAATATATAATACTAATCTTATGAAAAGTCCACGCTGAATTTAGAAAAACGCGATTAAAGTTGGTAAAATTGGAATTTGCGGCTGGCGTGCAAAAGGATATTGGGAAGAACCAAAACTAGAGTTTAACCATGATTAATCCAGAAAATATTATGCTTTTTGGATTTATATAATATTTACCTTAAAATATAATATTTACGGAAACCTCTTCTTAAAGGTGTCGTGTTCGTATCGAATTAATGTTTATTACTAATAAAGTATTCGGAATATAATAATTATATTACGAGGACAAAAGTCACTCGAAGGAAAACTAAAATCATCAGTGGCCTAAAACGGCTCTAAAAAAATCTCAGTAGCAGATTTGGCTGCTGCATTGAGTATCATATTATATAGTACAAGTGACAGGGACGGACGAGTTTTGGATCAGCCATCAGTCAATTAATAGATTATATTGGCTTTCGCCAGAACAAAAGGTCTGAAGTTAGAAAAACGCGATCAAAGTTGGTAAAAACTCTTCTGTTCGTTGAAGTCTAAAACTGTCTATTGGGTTGAGGAATAATTTCAGTGTTTGTTGCGTATTAAATAATTCATGGAGCACCTCTAGCGTCTTCTCGAAGCTCATATCCATTATCCTCATGGGCAGGATTTTTCCGGACCACACTTCATAGCTTTCCTATCAATAGTTGTCTCTTCCCGCTATCTGATAGTCCACGATATTTATCGTACCACCTATCGAATTTTCGACCGTCCTCGATGTCATATTCGAACATTTCCATCCTACTAGCGATTGCGCTAATAACTTCCGCTTCCCCGACGTTTGGTTGTTTTCTCTTCCAGTAACCTCCTCTCCAGTTCTTCTTTCCGAAAGCTTCTAAACGCGCTGCCAACTTATCCAGCAATGTAAGGATTCTCTCTTCGACTTGCATTCTTCTTTCAATAATAATAGTAGTAAATCAGTATCTCGTGAATTTCAACAGTCCTGATCGCCAATATATGTAGTTTATTCCACAACAAACTGTCAGCTGGTGGTCGGGAATTAGGAATGAGTTACAAGAAATACAATAAATGTGGGATGACACAATAAGAAAGTAACGCTCCACAACAGTTTTGATAAAACAATTTTCTTGTTACTCGGCAAAGTGTATATATTTATCTGATAGTGCATTTTCTGCTCTACAAAACTGTGTTTTAGTTTGTTCAGAAATTTTGAATTTTCTTCATTAAATGAACTATCCAGGAGGCAAAAATCAGCATTTTCGACGACTGCTCTTCTTCGCTTTTCATCGAAAGCAAAAAGCAGGGAAATATTCTGTGTTTATAGAGAAGGTGTCTTAGACGTGTCTACTGCACAAAAATTGCGATTTTAATCTTGAAGACACTCCTCGGAATTGAAGAATTAGATAAAGAGCATCTAAAGGCACAATTGAAGGAAGATGGTCGCCAAAGTAGTCGTGAATTAACCGAAAAAATGAACTGTTATCAAAAGATAATCCTTAATCATCTTCATTCCATGGAATTTGTCGAAAAACTGGGGGACATAATGTATTAAATGATTATTAAATCTTTGTTAAAAAACGCTACCAACTTATTCCTCAACCCAATACCTTTAAAATAATTTAAATAATTCTCTCTTCACCAGTGTGCTCAAAGTACACCCACCCATCGCAACTTTTCATTGTCCGCAATAAATAATCTTCTCCTCTCCTTCTTCGATCCCATAACCAACCCAATCGATCATTTCTAATCCATTGCAGCTTACTCTAATCCCATTGTTGGCCATTTCTCGTGCTCACCTATTTCCAGCGCATGGAATTCCGGCATAGCACGTGGTCACTTCACGTGGACGCGTCGTTTCGTCGCAATCTTGTCCTCCAGTGCACACAACTCGTCTTTTTCGCACTCCTTGACCACATGTCGAGCTGCACGTGCTCCAGCCGCTTGCTATCCATTTGCCGCAAGATGGTGATTCGCAGTCTTGATGAGTTGTCTTTAATAATAATTATTATTATTGTTATTGTCAATCTAATAATCACAACAACAATTAAAACAACATACGGGACGAGTATAATTGGCGCAAAACTCATCAGTCACTTGAACCGTCGAGTTATTCGCCGATTGCACGCAGAAAACTTGACGTTGTCGTGTTCCCGGACCACAATATGGAATGCATTCGGACCAATCGCTTGCCATCCACCTGTAATTCATTCATCAATGCTGAATCAAGCCAGCAGAGAGTGGGTGTCAGAACAAAAGCGCAGCTATTCGGTGTTCACGTTAGTTTTCTATCTAGGTCTTTGCAACTATTAACTAAAGGACATCGGTTTCTAGAAAACAAATAATTAAATCTCAAGAGCTCACATATTTTTTTTTACATTTCTAACTTATTTATATGCACATTCTGTCTGATATGGAAAACTTTCAAAAAACGGAATAAGGAATTCAGTGATTTCAAAAGTGTTAAACTTGCCTTACATTTACGTGTACATCAGAGGTGGGTGGAATTGGAGTTTTCAATTTCAGAATCACAAATCAAAATTAAAAATTCGGAAACGAAAATGGTCTGACAGCGGAATTCCTCCCACATATGGTGTTAATATCTATATGAAAAGTGAATTTTCGGAATTTGGAACTATTAAAATATCAGAAAACAAAATTCCGGTATTCGGAATCACACATCCCGAATTCAGGCCCATCTCTGGTTTACATCTATTACTTTATTTTAGCGGAAACATGCTGCAACTCGAGTTCCAAACTCTTCGTAAACCACATTTTGCGAGAATTATCCTTACAGTACCTCGAGGTGGATCATAGATAACAGTTGTCTAATAAACATAAAACCAAACTTTCTATTAGGTGCGCAAATAAGTTTCCGCTGTTTTTTTTTAAATTTGATATATTATTACGCCACCATTCGTCCCTTAAAAAATTCATCGGTGGGAAATATGGTAATAGAATGAGCTCAGTTAAAATGCTCAAATCTAACTTTTTAGAAAGATATTAATATTCAAGATAGTTTAACAAAAGCTTAATGAAATAGTAATATAATAATAGGTCATAGTAAATAGTAATAGATCTAGAAATTAATTTCCGCGTTTTTTTGTTGTTGATATTTTGTCAAAATAAAATTATTTTTATATGACGAATTTGATATTATAATGTTCACTGTATTATCAGCTTTCTACTCATACATAACTTTCTTCATGTACTCTATAAAAATCATTATTTGGGTTCAGAATATGTCCACCTTTGTGCCAGGAAAACGTTGGGAAGGCGGGAAGCTCTTCTTTTCCTTTTCCAACTCAAGAAGAAAGCCACTGAAGCGCACCATAGGCTGGGCCAAGCTTACGACGATGCTGCACAATCCATAAGAACCTTCCAAGAATGGTTTCAGCGTTTCAAATCGGCAGATTCTGACGTCAACGACAAAGACCGATCAGGACAGCCAAAAATATATTTGAAGACGAAGAACTTCAGGCTTTGTTGGATGAAGATTCGGCTCAAACACGGGAGAAACTCGCGGCATCTCGAGGCGTCACGCTTGAAAGCAATGAGGAAGATTCAAAAGGAAGGAAAATGGATTCCCTATGAGCTCTCAGAACGTAACAAAGAGCAGAGAAAAACAACTTCACAAATCTTGTTGGGCAGATTTCAAAGAAAGTCTTTTTGCACCGCATCATAGCTGGCGATGAAAAGTTCGTGTACTACGACAATCCGAAGCGAAGAAAATCGTGGGTTAGTCCAACTTCGACAGCTGTGCATATGATGGGACCAACAAGGAATTCTGTACTCTGAACTGCTTCAACCTGGCGAAACAATCACTGCGAATCGCTATCAACTCTAGTGCAGTTGCGGCATGAAATCGTAGTAAAATACCAAAATGGGCGAGTCGGCACGAAAAGGTCATATTGCTTCATGACAACGCAAGACCGCATGTTGTTCAAGCGGTGAAGGATACGCTGAAAGAGTTCAAATGGGAAGTCTTACCGCACCCGCCGTACTCTCCGGACATTGCCCTGTCGGATTATAATCTTTTCCGATCAATGGCTCACGGAGCAGCACTTTCGAGATCATCAAGACGTCAAATGTGGCTAGATTAATGGACTGCGGCCAAACGAGAAAAATTTTATTATGATGAAATCCATCAGTTGCCCAAACTCTGGGAAAATGTTGTTATTATTTTTTTGAATAAAAGTTTTGTTTAACTTTGTCCAGTTTTTTTATAGTTTAATATGCTTAAAAAACGCGGAAATTAATTTCTATACCTAATAGATAATTTTAGGAAATTTCTTTCAAATCATATTAAACTAGTAATTTTCATGTGAAAACATTACAGATCGGGAAAACGTCGATTAATTCGGAAAGATCGATCTTAAGGTTTGTAGCCATTTTACCAAGTTACGTGAAAGGCTACATTTAGTTTACACGGAGCACGCCAAATGTCAATTTTGTACATTTTAAACGCATTTTATTATGATCCACGTGGAAAAAAACCACCAATTTTTGCGTAAACATTATATGCTTCTCCTAAAAAATTTCTTGGACTTTAAATTTTCACAATATGTTAGGTTAAAATTCCTTTTATGAGCTTCTGTTTTCAACTATTCATTTGGCGTGCACGTAGTAATCGAAAATAGCATTATTAATTGCATTTGGTGTGCATAAAAGTTAAATATTAATTTAATTTTCTAGATTTTTAAAAAGAAGTTCATTACATTTTTTAAAAAATTCCCAATTCCACCAATTTAAACGATATCCCGTTATTCCCATTCACATCACAATTGCAAAAAACCAACTAAAAAAAACCGCACTGCAATCCAACCAAAAACCAAAAAAAAAACTCTTCCCCCCACCCCATAGTGAGCACCAATTGCGTGCTCAACGTGCAATAACGCATGCAATCAAAAACTGTGCATTAATCGTGTTTATTAATCAAAATAATCAACTGCACGCTCACACACTCACAATTCCAGCAACTTTTTTATTTATCACCTACCGGCATCTGAAAGAAAAAACAATGCGTTTGATGGAATTTGAATTTACACGCGAGTCTGATAAACAACTGGTGATACAAATTAATATTCTTTATTTATTATTTATCCAAAAAAAACAGTACATATTCACATCAATTTCAGAACGCGATCGAGAGCCAAGATTTATTGAGATCTTGAGGAATGATAAAAGATGGAACACTTTGATTTTCAATATATTATTCGACTTCTATTTTGTTCTTCTTTTTGTTGTTTATTTGTCTCAAAAATATTTCAAGGGAATTGAGATTTCAATCAATTTAAAAATAGTAATGAATATAAACAATTAATCAAATTCTATTCATACCGAAAATTATTTTTAATTGTTAATTGTATCCATAAATTGACTAGTCTTTGGGAAAATTTTGTATAAAATAATGTAAACTATTTCTATTGGGTTGAGGAATAAGTTCGCATGGTTTGAGAGAGATTTACTTGAACAAAAAACAATAATTATAATAATCAAATAATCAATTATGTATTCGCTTTTACTGTTTACGACTTCCTGCCAACTCTCGATCAATTTGTTGATGCTGTTCCGCTAAAAATCGCCCGTTGAGCCAGATTTTGAGTTTTGAGGTCTTCGCCATCGCAGGTAACACCCCTCATATGGTTTGACAGAGAGCGCAAAAGCTGATAGTCGGATGGCGCAAGGTCTGGAGAGTACGGCGGATGCTGAAGAGCCACCCATTCGAGCTCTTGGAGGGCGGTTGTGCCGACTTGTGCAACATGCGGTCGTGGAGCAAGATGACTTGGCCTTGTCGATCGGCTCTTTTCAGTCGAATAGCCTCGCAGCTGAGCAACATAGAGCTTCTTGTTGACCGTAACGTTTCTTTCGAGCATTTCCCAGTGCAGCATGCCCTTCCAGTCTTTTTTGGATGAAGCACTTTCTTGATTCCCAGCTTTAGCGTATCTACTGGAGCCGCCGACTCCTACTAAAGACACGTCATCTGGGTCGCGATAACGACATGGTGATGTCACGCGATACGTAGCACTTCCCCCAATATTAAGAACAGAAGCTTCTTGCGTGGGTCCACTTGAAGACGGTCCACCTCGTTTTCTCTCTGACCGTCGTGGCAGCAGCTGCGGCGTTGGCAACGAATCTCTTGTAACTGTTGGTTGAAGCGGCTCCTCTATGGGTCTCTCCCGTTGATCGTATGGAGGTTGTGTTGGCAACTCGAAATCCGAGTAGTCGGTCGGCTTGATGACTCCTTCTTGTACCAATCGATCTAGTTCATCGGTGACTTTCGGAAGAACTGGACGAGCTTTGCGGAAGGTCGATGTCGATAACTACATGGTGATGTCACCCGATACGTAACAGCCGCCGACTCCTTTCTTAGCGTCAGGTTGACGTACAGTCACCATTTTCCATCTCCCGTGACGATTCGTTACAAAAACCGCTGTTTATGACCGCGTGTTGCTCGATGGCGAGCTGACATTTTAAGGAAATTTTCTGTTTTGTTCGTTGAGCTCATGAGGTATCCAGGCCCCGAGTATTTCGACAAATCCCATCGAATGAAGAGGTCACAGTTCTTCATTTTTTCGGCCAATTCACGACTTGTTTCGCGACCATCTTCCTTCAATAGTGCCTTCAGATGCTCTTCGTCTAATTCTGCAGGTCTTTCCCGGTTCCAGGCGTGTCTTCAAGATTAATGTCGCCATTTTTGTGCAGTGGACATGCTTAAGACATCTTCTCCATGTACACTGCATATTTCCCTGTTTTTTGCTTTCGATGAAAAATTGTTTAAATTTGTTTTCAAAAATTATATATAAACCAGAGCTCATCCATCGATGACGAACATAAAACAAGAAAACTAATCAATCTAAAATTCTTAAACAATTTTCCGAACATATTTGCCATGCACGTCGGGGTCCTTGGGCACGCAAACTGGTATGGCAATAAAATGAGCTCGGTAAACGTGCTCAAATCGAACTTTTTGGAAATATATTAATATTTTCAGATAGTTTAAGGGAATCCTGGTTAAATTACCGAAATCAATTTTTTATTGAAAAGACTCAACAATTTTCAGAAACTTTAAAATCTGAAAATATCGTAGTTTCCAGTTGGCTATTTCTCAAATTTGTTTCACTGACGGACACCAATAATTGAAAATAGCAAGATCATCAAGCTTAATTGTGTCTCCCCAATATTCACGTAAACAATCTAGATTTACTTTCGCGTCAATTTTCCAAACTTCTCCAAAATTTTATTTTAAGTATAGCATTTTTCTAGAATGATAGCGCCAATGACTTTAATTGATCTCCTGTATTTCTCATTTCCATTGGAGTGCTTGTCGCGACCACAGATTCCACTGTTCATTGTTTGTGTCGATGTTGTGATTAACAGCAAGAGGAAATAAGCACTGTATTGATTAGTTATTGCTTTTCTTCTGCTCACTGTTGCCTCTTTATTGGATGGATCAGTGGTTGATGATTGTGACCAAATCCGCTCCTGCGATGGGATGTTGTCGGTTGATCATAGGTCGTCGAATCTTCAAGAATTCTAGACAGAACTCTGGAAGTAGGCCAGATCAACATGGTGGCATGGTGATATCCTTGGTCACGATGGTCGCAGAAAGCGATAGATTGAATTGTTCCCGGAGTGCTGTCGCGACGGCAGGCGCCATTTCTCATTGGTTGTGTTATTCCAATGTGTCAGGTTTTGACACACACATACAGTGTCGTAAACGACCATGATAATCTGTTTGTATAATTGATATTGGTAATATTTTGTATGTTTTTAATTTTATATTGTAACAATTTTATCCCTCGCATTTAACAGATATGTTTATATTAAATCTGTATAAAAGGACGCTCATGTCCTTCTAGAAAGATTCTTGCTCTATTTCACGTTTGCTCTATTATTCACAGATATAATATTTTATATTCAATAAATACACACTACTGTTGTATTCATTATCTCATTTTCTCTACCACTAAATAAAGTCAGTGCTGAGGTACTCAAAGAAAGGTTTCCAGTGTCACTGAGGGAATCTGACAACTATTAATAATGGAATCAACGTATGTTTATTTCTATCCATATTGAATTCAAGCAAATAAACCCATGTTTTCCTTTATCGACTGCATGTAATTTTCAAATCCCATCAAACCCCAATAACAAACGCTCAAACCTCGACGGACAAACGATCAACGGACACGGCCTCGTGTCGACCTTGGGCCTCTGCTTGTCAGCGCACAACCTCTCCGGGACCACTCTTCCCGTGTCCGCGTTCACGCACACCACAATCGGCTGCGAGTGCGATGAGCTCGTCGTCAGCTCGTTGCCATTCCGCCATTCGATCAAGTCGTCGCAGCTCGTCGCGCACGCCGTATATTCCTCTAAAGTCCACGTCTTTTATCTCAACACTTGGCTTGTAACCCTACCCGACACTCGCCATTTGAACTTTCCATTCTCGCAAGTGTCCCCGCGTCCGCCACAAACACCACACGCGTCGAATCGAAAATTGGAGCCGACTAGTCCATCGCAACCGACAATCTGACACGAGCCCTTGCTACAAACCGCGCGACTTGTTGCAGCCTGACACGGCGAGCCGTCATCGACGCGCCAAAGAAAGTTGGCTCGAGTGGTCCGCGAACGGCACACCACTTCGCACTACAATGTCGGCTGCTGTCAAACACCACCATCAACAATCGCCAACCTGCTGCCTCGACACAATCTCCTCGCCACCACATACCGTATCCCTGGGCGATCTTGAGCGCGTCGCGCAATCCTTCTGAGCACACACTCGATACCGAGCCGACTCGCCCGAGCACTTTGCCACCAGGCAGCGACGCAATTGTCGCGATATTCCACCGCCACACTGCAAGACAACAATATCAGTTAAACAATTTGCAAGCAACGAACCGTTTTCGAGCACTCGCTCCACTGAGACCACGCGGCCCATCCGAAGCACTCAATCGATTCCGTTAAAACCTGATTCCAATTAATTGAAATTACTGCTCGGAAAACATACCAATCCAATTATAAGGTAGTGCCACATCATCGCTTATTTGAGACGACTTGAATTCATCTTATTATTCCAATTTACATGTATACGAATTTTAAAAACAAATGCGTGCAATTGATCTGCAAGCTGATGTGCATTTAATTATGGGCTTCAACTTTCGCATAAATCCAGCAATTTTTCGAATAAAACAAAAAAGTGTATATGTATTCATTCGAAAGCTAACAATTGTAGTACTTTGGAACTTGCGCAGTTTAGACCCCATAAAATATGAAAATTTGTTCAGGCTGCGTGATATTTTCAGAACAGCTTTAATTGGATATTGGCAATTAAATTTCATTAAATTCTTATAACATAAAATTCTATGGCTAAATAGTGATTTAAATCCTAACAAGGGAAGTATGAAGTATAGCATTTATATATAATCATTAAAAAAAAACAAAAGTGTAACCAGAATGCCAAATTAATTACCTACAAGTAGAAACAACGATATTGAAAAGAAATTATGAATCGAACACGAGTCGTTTTTCTTTGCATCCCATCCGTTGCTGTGCTTGACTGTTTTTAAATGAAAACTAATGAGCGCAGAAGAAAACTGATTGTCGGAGAAGAAAAATAATGATCGGAAGGCGTTTTCAAATTTCAAACCTATTTTTAAGTACCTTAAAATATTTTTGGCGAGCTCAAATGTTTTGTGCATACTTTTGGACGCGAATAGAATCTTTTTGCAAAGTTTCATCAAAATCTGAGATATCTGAGACCTTTTATACTTCCCCTGTAAGGTCTGCGTTCCAGATAAATAATATTTTGCAAATGACGTTTTATTCACGTACAAATCATATACTTCAATTGAATCTATAGAGATCCCAAATATAACATGAAAGAAGAAAAATACAATATTCACACCACTTAAAATGAGACTGGTGCTCAGTTAAAGTACTCAACACGACTATTTTAGACACATTTTATACTTTCCTGATAATTTTGAACAAATATAGGAATTTTACGTGAAAATCAGTCGAGATTATTTTATACCGTAACACTCAACTGCCACGAAACCGCGCCGCATTGCAAAAGACTTCGCACCAAGTGCGGAATACGGAAAGAAATTTGCCTTAGCGAAACTCGGAATACAGAAATCCGCCCATCACTGATGATTAAATAAAACAATTAAAAAAATAAAAATATATTGTCGTGGTGTAGGTTGATGAAAAATTAGGAGTAAAGGAGCATACCCCAAAAAAAGATGGTCTCGCTTGGACTGGTGTAGATTTAATTTGCAATTTGTTTATTATTTCGCTTTTTTCATCACAATTTTGTTTCATTTTGTTTTCTCTTATTAAATTGGTTGTTAAATCAACATAATAATACTAATTATTATAAAAATTTTAGGTATAATTTATTATATTTAGGATCGAAATAATAAACAAATTGCAAATTAAATCTACACCAGTCCAAACGAGACCATCTTTTTTTGCGGTATGCTCCTTTACCCCTAATTTTTCATTAACCTACACCACGACAATACCATTCTATGTAAGATTTCTATGTAAAGTTGTTCGAGGAAAAAATTTAAAACGAGCACGCAAAGAGAAAAAAATTACACCTAATAGCATTTTTATTTTCCATTGCAAAGGTAATTTAAGGTTTTTAGATATTTTAATATCAGCTTATTAAACTCACGTAAAAACTTATTTGTTATTACAAAGAGGAAATTCAAAGATCACGATTAAAAAAGCGAAAATGTAGTTTTCATTTGGCGTGCCAAATTAATTTGCAAATTATCTTTGAAATAAATGATAAAGAAGGTTTTAAATTGGATATGTGACTATTAAAAATTGAATTTAATTCAATTAATTTAAAACCCAGAAGTAATAGTATTTAAGGCTGGTATGTTTCCCACAAATTAGGTTTCCCTTAGTTCGACCATTTACCAATATAAAGTGTCTCCACACCCGGACAATAACATTGAAATAGAGGAAACACATTTTTGTTGGCTATTTGCCAAAGGAGGGGGGACGAGAAAAATTTTTGGCACTAAAAGTTCGTCTTTTATTTTTAGCTATTTTTCGAGGCGTTATTATTCGGATTCTAAATAAGGTAAGTTAATTATTTGTATATAAAATAACTGGGAAAAATTATCTGAATGTATTAAAATAATTTTAAAACAAATACTAATCATTTTTAATGGTTTTTTGCTACGTCGAAGTTTTTAGTTAAATTTGAATATAAAAAATTATTGTATTGTTCATTTTTTTTAAAAAGCATATCATCTGAATCAGCATTAAATTCTCTATAAGATGATATTTTGCTTGTCGCTGTAATTCAGCTTTCAAATTTTTTATTCACTAAAAACCATGTATTTGTATTAACAGAACAGTTTTTGCTTTAAATTTAATATTACAATAAATTTTACAAGTATTTTATTTTAAAAAGCATATCATCTGAATCAGCATTAAATTCTCTATAATATGATATTTTAGTTGTAGCTTAAGTTCCAATAAAAGTGTTTTATTTACTGAAAACAATGTATTTTTTCTTTATCGCAGAGCAATTTTATATATATTCGTCTTGGAATCGATTCATTCATCTTCGTTTATCGATCTTATGGATATTCGTCTTGGTCCGGAACATTGTGAAGCAGCAACCTATAATAGAATATATGAATAAAAGGTCTAATTTAAATTAACAAAATACCATTCAACAATTCATCCAAATCATGTATAAAAACAGTTATAAAAATTTGAAAGCTGAATTACAGCGAAAAGTGAAACATCATCTTATAGAGAATTTTATGCTGATTCCGATGATATGCTTTTTAAAAAAAATGAACAATACAATTTTTTTTAATAATCAAATTAATGACAGAGCAAAAAATAAAACAATAGAGAATCATTATTTTTTGTCACCAATACGTTCAGATAATTATTCTAATTATTCTAATACAAATAAAAACTTTATTAAGCATGTATTCACCATGAAATCAGTATATTTTACAAAATTAAAAAAAATATGACAACAATTGTGCCCGCATTTAAAAAAAGCGTCAATACTTATGCTGTTGACGCTGCTTTCGAAGCGGTCCCGTTTTTCGTCCGGGTGTGGTGTCTCTAAACTAAAATGGCAATATCCTCCCAAAACAACTTACTATTAACTGTGAAGTAAATAGTATTCACATTCACTGTTAAAGCAACTGACTAACTATCATGTCTTTTGGATAATAACCTAATAGTGCCTATTCTCCATTCCTCGTTGAACAGAAATAATAAAACAAATAAAATAAACTGAAAAAATAAAACAAATGAAAAATCAAGAAAATCAGAAACTACAAATTCTAATCCTCAATATTTCGCGCCAATTATTTCGACAACTTTCTTCTGTTTTTCACATAGTTTTTTTTATTTTCTTTGCTTTAAGCCAAGTTATGAAGTAAAACACAAATAATCATGTATCTTGTATTTGAGCGATTCAATTGATATTAAAATTTCCCTAACAGGATTTAAAATAGTAAAAACTATTAGTCAATTTATGAACCGGTTTATTACTTCATCTAACAAAACAAATATAATCACCCCAACATGTATGTTAATAGAATGAGCTCAGTAAGCATGCTCAAATATAACTTTTTTGAAAGAAATTAATATCATTAGATAGTTTAAGATAAGCTTAATAAAATAGTAGTAAAAACTTTTTTGTTTTAAACGCGTAAAATTTTCCACACACGTTTAAAAATCGCTATTTGGTGTGATATAAAATTAGAATCGAATTAGCACGAATAGAATTCAAATAATTGTTGAAGTTACACGTAAACGTTTCAAAAATTCAATTGCAGAAACGACATATTATGAGATCGCATCAGATGAGTTCCAACTAAGCCGAGACTAGGTTTTAAAGATTTGCGCATAAAAATTACTGGACATTTTCCGGCTTGTTTCAAGTGAATTTCATCTATGCTAGAAACAATTCCACTCGAAATACTACGCGCTACAATAAAAACCGTACTAAATATCTCAAAAACAAACAAATACATTCATCAAAAACCCCGTCCAATAAACACAAAAAAACGTCTGAAATGAAATCAAATCTGCCTTGTTCAAGGAATTGCTTCACAAAAGAATTAAAACCAATCAAATTACAGCCAATTGGTTCTGGAAAGCGACAAAAAACTGGAAAATAAACAAATTTGGATGAGCAAACAATACTTGCGAGGACATCTCAGAGACGAGAGAATGCGAGGAATCTCAAGAAAAAAAACTGCTAAACAACAAAGATTCTTGAAACAATTGGCTTCGTTGTTTCGAAAAGAACTCGTATTCTGGCTGAAATGATAATGAACGGGCATTTTTGTTCGCTTCAATTCATCTTCTTTTCATCTTTTCAAATCAATTATTAAAGGTTAAGCCCGGGCGAAGGTTCAGTGACGTTTTTGTCTAGAATTTACTCGATTAGTAATTTTATATAGATAGTTTATATATTACAGACTTAAAGACTGCGTAAGACATAAACAGATAAGCAAATAGTTACCATTCTGAGCATTAGTGTTCCACTAATGGAGTCTACTTTGGTAACCTTTTCGGCAACACGCCAAATAACAATGACAATTTAGACACAAAATTGAATGGTTAAGTTAGGAGCTCAGAAAAGATGTTCATTTTGCAAATTTCAGTAAGAAGCGCATATTTTTAGAAAGTTTAAGACGGTCTAGTAACAATGACGTGTCAAGTTAAATGAAAATAATACGTTTAAATTAGTAAGTCACGCTTAAACATTGAAAAATAGTCATTTCGATTTGGCGGGCAATTTAGTAATAATCAAGCGCGTCTACATTTCTACGCCAAAATTACAAAATACTCATAATGCAATTTTAGTAAACTGTCCCTCAACAAGTAAATATCTGCTCAAACTATTAAATTCTGAAATCTTCACTGAGCTCCTGATTGTACGCGTTCAGTTGGCGTGTGGCAACATTAGAGACAATGATTTCACAGGATTTAACGAGAATATTCTCTTATGTGCCCTTTTCCTTGCGCAACTCCTTAAAATACCACATCAGTGGAGTGTCAGACAAATTGTCACAAACATGATACCTTCTGCAGTTACGTTCCGAGGAAAATGTCAAAATTTGAAACTGTAACGAACTGCATGGCTGCATCGCTCTGAACTTCACCTACAGAGAGTGAACTATTTATTGAAACATAACAATTGCTTTCATAAAGGGGGCGTGGCTTGATACTAGTGTCTCAGCCATTACAAAACTATTATGAACTAGTAATTGTGTCTATACGTCTTCAATATTTTTCCACAGTAACACACAAAATTTAATGATAAACAAATTAGTAATACACGTTTAAATATTGAAAAAGTAATCCTTTCGATTTGGCGTGTGATCTTGTGCTAATGTGTTCTCCAATAACATTAAATAAAAAATATTCAAACGATATTATACGATACTGTAGATAATTTCGAATCATTTTCCTCTATAGTCTGACATTCTTATCTTCAATTCTCTTTCAATAATACTAAGTACTTTAACTTTAAAGTAGTAGAAATATATTCTGCAACCATCTAATATTCAGTCAAAAGGTTGTAAACGCGGGGTTTTTCGAGCATAACTCTACGAATACTTTTTTTTCTTATTTTCGTATGACGCTTTCAGAAACAACTGGTAAAAATTTCAGCGCAATACCGGCCTGGAAAACCAGTTATGCTCAAAAAACCCATCGTTTACAAACTTTTGACCGGTACTGTACATTATCTGTCTAACTTTTGGTCAGAACGATCACGATCACCGTTAAAACAATGTGACAAAATTTCAGACTGATCGGGTGAATATGAAAAAAGTTATGCTCAAAAAAAATAACAAAAAAAAATAGGCCACCAATCCAAATAAAACTATTAAACAGAGAGCTCAGAAAAGGTGTTCAAATCTAAAATGTTATCAATAAAATTATATTTCAGACAATGATGACATGATAACAACGTGTTTTTAAGATAAATTTAAATAATTCTAAATTCAACATTTTATCTGGTGTTTGCTAAGTTGCAAATAATCTAAATCAAAAAAAGTCACCGCTTATACCATTAAAATAGAAATAAAAAATGATTGAGAATAGAATATAGATAATAGAACGAACGGAATATTGAAAAATATTCAATAAAATGAGGAACAAGAATAAGCCAACTCCTATAAAAACTAAGAAGCACATAAAAACCCATTCTAAAAGGATAAACATCCCTGACAACTTTGATGGGAAATTGTGATCCTTTCATCCGAGTCATCCAATAATATTTGAGTTATGATTATAATTTCCTTTCAAGGAAGATTAAAACAAATATCTTGTTCACCAAAATAGTGAGCCATAATCAAATCTGCCGCAAGAAATTCAACAAAAGTTCCAAACAAAATTGTGGAAATCTTTCCGGTAGCGCAGGATAGAACAAGAAGAAGAAGACGAAGAAGAAGAAGAAGCCAAACAACAACAAACAACTATAATAATAATAATATAAAAAACCAAGCAAACTCGAGAGTGAGAGATTTGGCCCCAAGAGAAAGCTCGATGCAAGACAATAGACGGATTCTTTCTGGAACGAATGAGCAGCAAGACTCCCTTGAGCACCGAAAAACTTGCGCGTGCCCTTTTTTGTTGTTCATGCCCCCACCCTTCATTTAGTCCTCTTTTACACGCACATGTAGCAATATTAATTGCTCAGACAATAACTTAACTTCCTCGTCAGCTATTCAATTCTAAATTTTGAGGCACAAAAAAAATAAAATCAAAAGAATTCTTGACACTATGAGAATAAGGCAGAACAAAACAAAACAAAACAAAACAAACCTTATTGAGACCACGTTTGATTAGTCTTGTTTTCGGCCATTTTGGTGTCAAAAGAAGATACTGGAGATATGAACAAAAAAGAAACGAGCAATGTTATCGAGTAAATAAATTTTCCAAAACCATTTTTTGGAAACATCGACTCTATATGATAAATTCATATTGTCCTTTTCAGATATCGGGGCCTAATGGAAGAGGAAAAAATTAGGATGGAATGAGGTTCTCGTTTGGACGGCCATCTTCTCTGATCAACATTGAAGATGAAGAGATGGAAAAGTCGTTTGTGGTCATGTGGTCGTCCAAACGAGACTATCATTTCTGCCTTATTTTTTGCCTCTTACATTATGCAAAAAAAGTATTATTCTCTAAAAAAAAAGTATTATTCATTTCAGAGATCGATGCCTAATGGAAGAGCAAAATTTTAGGGGCGGGGCAAAGGTCTTGTTTAGGCAGCCACACGGCCACTAAGGCCATCACGTCTCTTCCTCTTTTGTTTCTCATCAATTTTTGTTATCTATTTTTTGATGACAAGAAATGAAAAGTTTAATTTAAAAATGAAAATGGATAAATTAAAAATATTGATGAGAAACAAACGAGGAAGAGATTCGATGGCCTTAATGGCCGTGTGGCTGCCTAAACAAGACCTTTTCTCCGCCCCTATTTTTTTGCTCTTCCATTAGGCATCGATCTCTGAAATGAATAGTACTTAAATTTTAAAAATGAAATAAATATAAAAAATTAAAAATTGGGCCAAAAAGATCGGTCAAAAGTTTAAAATTGAAATGATAAAATATAAAAGATTACTGATCGCTTCTCCATTCGATCTTGGCTTTCTTGGCTAACACAAAAACATTTCACTTTCTCAAATTTAAGACATGTCTTGATGAATATATCTTGTAATAGGGAGAATTTAGTAAAATATAGCTACCATAAGAGCAAAATTTCATTAAATCCCGATTTGTCATATTTACTTGACTTTAGTTATGAAAAAAATAATATAGTCGTCGCCAAATTCGATTACCACCGCAAAATGTGGCGCACTTTTTTAAATATTTTTTTTTCATTTAATTTTTATGATTATTTTCTTGTTTATTCTCGTTCTATACTGTTATTGCTTAAATAAATTGAAGAATATGTTTTAGATGTTGTTTCAATCGTGGAATAAATGTGGAAAATAATAATAATCATAAAAATTTAAAGAAAAAAATAATATTTAAAAAGTGCGCCACAATTTGCGGTGGTAATCGCATTTCGCGACGACTATAAAAAATAAAATTTTTCTGATTTTTCTGAGCATTACGATGAGAATGAAGTTTTTAAAATTTTATATTGGTCATTTTTTGACACCCGAGACCAAAACAAAACGTTTTTATCAAAGAGGCCAGATATGTCTTCATAACAACGCTAATATTGAGAATCACAGAAGAGCAACAGAAAACGAAATGCGCGAAATTTTCTATTTTAAATGATGTGTCAAAAAACTGGACTATGACAATAAGAAATTTATAGTAAATAATATATTGATGGAATGAAAAGAAAAATTGCAACTGTCCGAATAGAGTTCATATGTGTGTAAAAATATTTAGGATTTCGCAGTACCAAAATGGATAATCAGATTTTTAAAGCCCCAACGCTCTCACCATAATTCTCAAAAAAATCAGAATAAATGTGTATTGTTTTATTACAAAAGATGATTTGTAAATCTGGCATTCACATAAAATATGTGAACAACGCTTTCCAGATTTATAACAAAAATGTTCGAAAGAGGGCAAATATCAACTAAAAAATAATTGAATTTCAATGCCCGATTTAATTGATATATTCTGATAATTCGAGTATCATGTAAGTCATCTCACAGTTGCGTACAAATATTTAGGATTTCGCAGTACCAAAATGGATAATCAGATTTTTAAAGCCCCAACGCTCTCACCATAATTCTCAAAAAAATCAGAATAAATGTGTATTGTTTTATTACAAAAGATGGTTTGTAAATCTGGCATTCACATAAAATATGTGAACAACGCTTTCCAGATTTATAACAAAAACATTCGAAAGAGGGCAAATATCAACTAAAAAATAATTGAATTTCAATGCCCGATTTAATTGATATATTCTGATAATTCGAGTATCATGTAAGTCATCTCACAGTTGCGTACAAATATTTAGGATTTCGCAGTACCAAAATGGATAATCAGATTTTTAAAGCCCCAACGCTCTCACCATAATTCTCAAAAAAATCAGAATAAATGTGTATTGTTTTATTACAAAAGATGATTTGTAAATCTGGCATTCACATAAAATATGTGAACAACGCTTTCCAGATTTATAACAAAAATATTCGAAAGAGGGCAAATATCAACTAAAAAATAATTGAATTTCAATGCCCGATTTAATTGATATATTCTGATAATTCGAGTATCATGTAAGTCATCTCACAGTTGCGTACAAATATTTAGGATTTCGCAGTACCAAAATGGATAATCAGATTTTTAAAGCCCCAACGCTCTCACCATAATTCTCAAAAAAATCAGAATAAATGTGTATTGTTTTATTACAAAAGATGATTTGTAAATCTGGCATTCACATAAAATATGTGAACAACGCTTTCCAGATTTATAACAAAAATGTTCGAAAGAGGGCAAATATCAACTAAAAAATAATTGAATTTCAATGCCCGATTTAATTGATATATTCTGATAATTCGAGTATCATGTAAGTCATCTCACAGTTGCGTACAAATATTTAGGATTTCGCAGTACCAAAATGGATAATCAGATTTTTAAAGCCCCAACGCTCTCACCATAATTCTCAAAAAAATCAGAATAAATGTGTATTGTTTTATTACAAAAGATGGTTTGTAAATCTGGCATTCACATAAAATATGTGAACAACGCTTTCCAGATTTATAACAAAAACATTCGAAAGAGGGCAAATATCAACTAAAAAATAATTGAATTTCAATGCCCGATTTAATTGATATATTCTGATAATTCGAGTATCATGTAAGTCATCTCACAGTTGCGTACAAATATTTAGGATTTCGCAGTACCAAAATGGATAATCAGATTTTTAAAGCCCCAACGCTCTCACCATAATTCTCAAAAAAATCAGAATAAATGTGTATTGTTTTATTACAAAAGATGATTTGTAAATCTGGCATTCACATAAAATATGTGAACAACGCTTTCCAGATTTATAACAAAAATATTCGAAAGAGGGCAAATATCAACTAAAAAATAATTGAATTTCAATGCCCGATTTAATTGATATATTCTGATAATTCGAGTATCATGTAAGTCATCTCACAGTTGCGTACAAATATTTAGGATTTCGCAGTACCAAAATGGATAATCAGATTTTTAAAGCCCCAACGCTCTCACCATAATTCTCAAAAAAATCAGAATAAATGTGTATTGTTTTATTACAAAAGATGATTTGTAAATCTGGCATTCACATAAAATATGTGAACAACGCTTTCCAGATTTATAACAAAAATATTCGAAAGAGGGCAAATATCAACTAAAAAATAATTGAATTTCAATGCCCGATTTAATTGATATATTCTGATAATTCGAGTATCATGTAAGTCATCTCACAGTTGCGTACAAATATTTAGGATTTCGCAGTACCAAAATGGATAATCAGATTTTTAAAGCCCCAACGCTCTCACCATAATTCTCAAAAAAATCAGAATAAATGTGTATTGTTTTATTACAAAAAATGATTTGTAAATCTGGCATTCACATAAAATATGTGAACAACGCTTTCCAGATTTATAACAAAAATGTTCGAAAGAGGGCAAATATCAACTAAAAAATAATTGAATTTCAATGCCCGATTTAATTGATATATTCTGATAATTCGAGTATCATGTAAGTCATCTCACAGTTGCGTACAAATATTTAGGATTTCGCAGTACCAAAATGGATAATCAGATTTTTAAAGCCCCAACGCTCTCACCATAATTCTCAAAAAAATCAGAATAAATGTGTATTGTTTTATTACAAAAGATGGTTTGTAAATCTGGCATTCACATAAAATATGTGAACAACGCTTTCCAGATTTATAACAAAAATGTTCGAAAGAGGGCAAATATCAACTAAAAAATAATTGAATTTCAATGCCCGATTTAATTGATATATTCTGATAATTCGAGTATCATGTAAGTCATCTCACAGTTGCGTACAAATATTTAGGATTTCGCAGTACCAAAATGGATAATCAGATTTTTAAAGCCCCAACGCTCTCACCATAATTCTCAAAAAAATCAGAATAAATGTGTATTGTTTTATTACAAAAGATGATTTGTAAATCTGGCATTCACATAAAATATGTGAACAACGCTTTCCAGATTTATAACAAAAATGTTCGAAAGAGGGCAAATATCAACTAAAAAATAATTGAATTTCAATGCCCGATTTAATTGATATATTCTGATCATTCGAGTATCATGTAAGTCATCTCACAGTTGCGTACAAATATTTAGGATTTCGCAGTACCAAAATGGATAATCAGATTTTTAAAGCCCCAACGCTCTCACCATAATTCTCAAAAAAATCAGAATAAATGTGTATTGTTTTATTACAAAAGATGGTTTGTAAATCTGGCATTCACATAAAATATGTGAACAACGCTTTCCAGATTTATAACAAAAATGTTCGAAAGAGGGCAAATATCAACTAAAAAATAATTGAATTTCAATGCCCGATTTAATTGATATATTCTGATAATTCGAGTATCATGTAAGTCATCTCACAGTTGCGTACAAATATTTAGGATTTCGCAGTACCAAAATGGATAATCAGATTTTTAAAGCCCCAACGCTCTCACCATAATTCTCAAAAAAATCAGAATAAATGTGTATTGTTTTATTACAAAAAATGATTTGTAAATCTGGCATTCACATAAAATATGTGAACAACGCTTTCCAGATTTATAACAAAAATATTCGAAAGAGGGCAAATATCAACTAAAAAATAATTGAATTTCAATGCCCGATTTAATTGATATATTCTGATAATTCGAGTATCATGTAAGTCATCTCACAGTTGCGTACAAATATTTAGGATTTCGCAGTACCAAAATGGATAATCAGATTTTTAAAGCCCCAACGCTCTCACCATAATTCTCAAAAAAATCAGAATAAATGTGTATTGTTTTATTACAAAAGATGATTTGTAAATCTGGCATTCACATAAAATATGTGAACAACGCTTTCCAGATTTATAACAAAAATATTCGAAAGAGGGCAAATATCAACTAAAAAATAATTGAATTTCAATGCCCGATTAAATTGATATATTCTGATAATTCGAGTATCATGTAAGTCATCTCACAGTTGCGTACAAATATTTAGGATTTCGCAGTACCAAAATGGATAATCAGATTTTTAAAGCCCCAACGCTCTCACCATAATTCTCAAAAAAATCAGAATAAATGTGTATTGTTTTATTACAAAAAATGATTTGTAAATCTGGCATTCACATAAAATATGTGAACAACGCTTTCCAGATTTATAACAAAAATATTCGAAAGAGGGCAAATATCAACTAAAAAATAATTGAATTTCAATGCCCGATTTAATTGATATATTCTGATAATTCGAGTATCATGTAAGTCATCTCACAGTTGCGTACAAATATTTAGGATTTCGCAGTACCAAAATGGATAATCAGATTTTTAAAGCCCCAACGCTCTCACCATAATTCTCAAAAAAATCAGAATAAATGTGTATTGTTTTATTACAAAAGATGGTTTGTAAATCTGGCATTCACATAAAATATGTGAACAACGCTTTCCAGATTTATAACAAAAATATTCGAAAGAGGGCAAATATCAACTAAAAAATAATTGAATTTCAATGCCCGATTTAATTGATATATTCTGATAATTCGAGTATCATGTAAGTCATCTCACAGTTGCGTACAAATATTTAGGATTTCGCAGTACCAAAATGGATAATCAGATTTTTAAAGCCCCAACGCTCTCACCATAATTCTCAAAAAAATCAGAATAAATGTGTATTGTTTTATTACAAAAGATGATTTGTAAATCTGGCATTCACATAAAATATGTGAACAACGCTTTCCAGATTTATAACAAAAAATATTCGAAAGAGGGCAAATATCAACTAAAAAATAATTGAATTTCAATGCCCGATTTAATTGATATATTCTGATAATTCGAGTATCATGTAAGTCATCTCACAGTTGCGTACAAATATTTAGGATTTCGCAGTACCAAAATGGATAATCAGATTTTTAAAGCCCCAACGCTCTCACCATAATTCTCAAAAAAATCAGAATAAATGTGTATTGTTTTATTACAAAAGATGATTTGTAAATCTGGCATTCACATAAAATATGTGAACAACGCTTTCCAGATTTATAACAAAAACATTCGAAAGAGGGCAAATATCAACTAAAAAATAATTGAATTTCAATGCCCGATTTAATTGATATATTCTGATAATTCGAGTATCATGTAAGTCATCTCACAGTTGCGTACAAATATTTAGGATTTCGCAGTACCAAAATGGATAATCAGATTTTTAAAGCCCCAACGCTCTCACCATAATTCTCAAAAAAATCAGAATAAATGTGTATTGTTTTATTACAAAAGATGATTTGTAAATCTGGCATTCACATAAAATATGTGAACAACGCTTTCCAGATTTATAACAAAAACATTCGAAAGAGGGCAAATATCAACTAAAAAATAATTGAATTTCAATGCCCGATTTAATTGATATATTCTGATAATTCGAGTATCATGTAAGTCATCTCACAGTTGCGTACAAATATTTAGGATTTCGCAGTACCAAAATGGATAATCAGATTTTTAAAGCCCCAACGCTCTCACCATAATTCTCAAAAAAATCAGAATAAATGTGTATTGTTTTATTACAAAAGATGGTTTGTAAATCTGGCATTCACATAAAATATGTGAACAACGCTTTCCAGATTTATAACAAAAATGTTCGAAAGAGGGCAAATATCAACTAAAAAATAATTGAATTTCAATGCCCGATTTAATTGATATATTCTGATAATTCGAGTATCATGTAAGTCATCTCACAGTTGCGTACAAATATTTAGGATTTCGCAGTACCAAAATGGATAATCAGATTTTTAAAGCCCCAACGCTCTCACCATAATTCTCAAAAAAATCAGAATAAATGTGTATTGTTTTATTACAAAAGATGATTTGTAAATCTGGCATTCACATAAAATATGTGAACAACGCTTTCCAGATTTATAACAAAAAATATTCGAAAGAGGGCAAATATCAACTAAAAAATAATTGAATTTCAATGCCCGATTTAATTGATATATTCTGATAATTCGAGTATCATGTAAGTCATCTCACAGTTGCGTACAAATATTTAGGATTTCGCAGTACCAAAATGGATAATCAGATTTTTAAAGCCCCAACGCTCTCACCATAATTCTCAAAAAAATCAGAATAAATGTGTATTGTTTTATTACAAAAGATGATTTGTAAATCTGGCATTCACATAAAATATGTGAACAACGCTTTCCAGATTTATAACAAAAACATTCGAAAGAGGGCAAATATCAACTAAAAAATAATTGAATTTCAATGCCCGATTTAATTGATATATTCTGATAATTCGAGTATCATGTAAGTCATCTCACAGTTGCGTACAAATATTTAGGATTTCGCAGTACCAAAATGGATAATCAGATTTTTAAAGCCCCAACGCTCTCACCATAATTCTCAAAAAAATCAGAATAAATGTGTATTGTTTTATTACAAAAGATGATTTGTAAATCTGGCATTCACATAAAATATGTGAACAACGCTTTCCAGATTTATAACAAAAAATGTTCGAAAAAGGGCAAATATCAACTAAAAAATAATTGAATTTCAATGCCCGATTTAATTGATATATTCTGATAATTCGAGTATCATGTAAGTCATCTCACAGTTGCGTACAAATATTTAGGATTTCGTAGTACCAAAATGGATAATGAATTTGTATTCCCTCAGTGGAATATCATTTTTTAATCTTCCATTCGACTTTGATCGTTGAAAAGGACAATATAATTTTATAATTTTATCTTTTTCAAAACATTTTGAATAGCACTTGTTGAATATTACTTATTTTCATAGTGAAATTTTTTGATAAATTACTGAAAATAGATATTTTCGCGCATCGTGTTCTCGCTTCCTCGTACTTTCTTCCTTTTTTATCAGTTTGGCAAAATTATTTGGCCTTTTGTCTAACAATGACAACTCCAGAATTAAAAAACCTCACTCTCATCATAACGATCAGAAAAAATTTTTGAATAGTGGCAAATGTCAATTTAAAATAATGTGTGTGCATATATCTGGGATCGCTCACGACCAAAAGGGATAATAAATTTATAAAAATAATCCGACTCTCACAATAATGTAAATTAATATTTTCAAAATATAAGAAATTGAAATATCCATTTCAACATTTTTTTAATTATTTTGAATTGTCTCAATGAGAACATGAAACAAATATGTAATTTTGTTAATAATTTCTCTGTTTTTCATTATATTTCTTCAAAATTTCTAGATAAAATCAAACTTATTACTTTTATTTTTTATGAAAATAAAATTGGAATTGTCAATTTCTTAAATTTTGATAATAAAAATATAATAAAATAAAAACATTTAAAAATTTGCCATAATTAAGAAAGTTTTCTACTTTTCCTCTTCCAATTCATCAAATTTTTATCACGAAATAACCATAATAACATAGTTAGTGATTTGAAAATACAGTTTGAAACTTTCCTAATGTCGAGACCAACGCTTTGTCGGGCCGAATAAGATGTACACGAACGGTGGTACATCAAAAAAAAAATTTGACCGTACACGAAGGTGGTCGCGTTTCAAAATATGAATGGAAATGTTCCAACATTTATGTATATTCGTTTCTAAATGCGATTACAACCGCAAAATGCGGCGCACTTTTTTTTAAATATTATTTTTCAATTAATTTGTATGATTATTTTCTTGTTTATGCTCGTTCTATAGTGTTTTTGCTTAAATAAATTGAAGAATATGCTTTAGATGTTGTTTAAATAGTGGAATAATTGTGGAAAATAATTATAATCATAAAAATTAAATGAAAAATAATATGTAAAAAAGTGCGCCACATTTTGCGGTTTTAATCGCATTTAGAGACGAATATAGAATAATTTAATTACAAGATTAGGACATTGAACTATGTAGCCGAAAAACAGCTACCATATCAAATTAGGCGCAGGTACCTAAGCCAACTTTCATCTGGAGACGTATCTTGTGTACAACGTTCGCGTACATCGTGTTTTGGCCTTGGCATTTTTTCAGTAAGGAATTTCCAGTAACCAGTTATTGTACATTTCAGAGATCGTTTCCTAATGAAAGAGCAAAAAAGAGAAAATGATAGTCTCGTATGGACGGCCACACGGCCGCAAACGACTTTTTTATTCCTCTGCAACTTCTGTTGCCCATTTTTTGAGACATCACACAGTGATGAGAGACAAAAGAGTGGCCGTCCAAACGAGAAACTAATTTCATTCTAATTTTTTCCTCTTCCCTTAGGCACCGATCTCTGAAAAAGACAAAGTTTCCATTTTACGTTAGCCTGGCCAAGAAAATAAAAGAAGCGAACTAACTACTTCTTGAACCTCCAAGAATAGATGCCATTAATATTAAATTGGAAGTCTGAGATAATCTGAAAATTTGTAATATCAATTAAAAACCAACAAAAATAAAATGACCCAATAAGACCCATCGTCAGTGAATCGATATCGAAAGTACGGCCATTCTCCTTGATGCAAGCTGAAACCATAAAATAATTTTTATCACTTTTGGTTTATTTCAGACATGCAACCGCACAAGACGAGTGAATTTAAAAAAATGAAATTTATTTCAAATCTTAATCCTACATTGACAGAGACTACAATGTAATCAAGCTGCGTTATCACGCCATTTCAGCAGATCAAAGAATCGAGGCTAATTCAAAATTATTTTTCACAATTTATTATTCTTTTTTGTAAAACTATTAAAATTAAAATAAATAAGTTATTGTTATCATGGCAATAGTCTATTTTTAAGGATATGCTCCACATATAAAGTTTAACAAGGTAACAAAAGATTCAGTAAAAATAAGCTTAAAAACAAAATCAGCATCCTGAAAATCCTAAAAAAGGGAAACGATTTGTCATCAAATCAATATAGTGAGGCGACATATCATAATATCACGAACGATATAAAATATCGTAACCAATTTTTTATTCTCCCAGAAATATTTTAATTTTCAATATCAATAATTCAAATAAATGTTTTTTTATTTTATCAATTATAAGAAATTGTTAATTCATTGTCAATATTTTTGAATTAATTTCAAATGGTCTTAATAAGAACGTGAAACAAATGTTCAATATATTTTAATAATTTCAGTATTTCTGTTATAATTCTTAAAAATGTATTTTTTTAATGAAATTATCAATTTCTCATAAATTTATTATAATTTGTTTAAAATATTTTGTCCTCTTAATGTAATACATTTTATTATTATAATTTACCTTGCAAAATATCTTAACCAATTTAATTATACTTTTTTCAGATGAGAACACCAACACGTGAATGTCTACGAAAAGCTGCGACAGACACTATGCTCGCTGGTAGCCGAGTAGTTCCCGATATTCAGTCTGCCAAAGGATAATCAATGGATAGCTCCTTACACTCCTTGTTAGAAATCACTTTGTTGCGACAACAAAGAGCTAATTTGAGTACATTTGACCACATGTAGCAGATATGGCTTCAAGGTCATCACTATATAAACTGTGTTCGTTATTGTTAATGGTTTAGTTATTCCTTTATTCCGCTATTTATATTGATATTATTCTGAATCAACTACATTAAATATTCCGAACTTGTAGAAGCCGACATCGGTCTGCGTACGAAACGTTGAAATCTAAATCACACACGTTGCCGATGCTGACTTGCAATAAGATTCAAACCATGATTTGAATCTTATTTCTCCGATTTCTGTTCGAATTGTTTGTATGTATAGTTAAATGTGGAGATGAAATGCAAATTTCCCAGTATCTAATTCGGGGAGAGACCATTTCGATCAGTGACGGTGTTGATTCAAAAGGAACTTGGACTTTTAATTTTTCAGGAATATTATTATTGTATAGTAATTAAAAAAAAAAAATATATATATATATATATATATTCTTAACTGACATGTTTTATGAATAAAAATAATTTATTTGGCAATATAAATTGTAAAAATATTTTAAAAAGGAAAAATAGTTTTCAGCAGTATGGTTCTGCTCATATTATCAGAGCGTTCCAGAGTCGACTCGTTCCCCTAAACTTAATTCCGTCCGAAACTCGCCCAGCACATTTAATCATCATCCGTATGTGTTCATGGAAACAAAACAATTTGGCCACTGATTTTCTTTATTTATCCTTTGAAACTGATTTCATATGAATTTTGACTGAAAATAATTACCATCGGCTAGAGTAAATTGTGTAAACAAACAAGTAAACATCACTTTAAAATACCACGAAGTTTAGTAAAACTTAAATGAATATCGTAGATTCGTCATTTCCGTGTCTCCATTGAGCGAAAATTATTTTTTGAAAAATTCGAAATAAATATCTCGTATTCAAAAAAATTTTGTCTCAACTTGTAATAATTTGGGCACGTAATATCTCTTCCTCAAAATATATCTTCCTGAATTCGATTCCTGCTCTACGTCCTCGATCGTCCACGTAAAAGATGCGAACCAAGTTATTTAAAACAAAACTCATTTTTAAAAAATATTTATTTTAACATAAAATATCAGCAAATAAATTAATAATTTGATAGAACCTTACAGTTTTTGAGAACCAACACTGAAAAAATATTCGAAATGCGATGAATATTTTAATTGGCTCAACAAATTTTATCATGCATTCCTTCCGAGACCGTTTGCGAAACCACGTTATCGAAAATGTCTTATGTTTGATAAAAAATAACTCGATCAAGTTATGAAATGTAATGTGGAAAACAAATGTGGAACATATAGTTTTGTTTTATCAAATTCTTGATTTATTTCCTGATATTTTATGTTAAAATAAATATTTTTAAAAATTACTTCTGTGTGAATAAATGATGTTGCCAACTTTTCCGGACCGGGCCAGAACCGAGGGATTGAGAGCCGACCCAAAATGTCCCGAGTATGTCGGGCGGAAATACGATTATTCCGTCTTTAAAAACTTCCGGCCATAATAAATTTATTATAATTTCGTATTAATTTAGATTTCATTTTTTGTAAGCTGCGGGAGTAACTTCTTAAGGAGCTCTCCATCCTTTGGCACATTGTCTTTTTCAGGGATCTACTCGGCTTCCAGGGAAAATAATGTCTGTCGAAGCTTTTCGTAGACCTTCACATGTTGGTTTTCCCATCTGAAAAGTCATAATTTAGGAGTACACTAAATCGGTTAAGATATTTTGCAATTTAAATTATCATAATAACATTTATTATCAAAATCTAAGAATATGAAAGGTTTGATTAGATCATTTTTGAATTATTTTCAATGGCCATTGCAATGGTCTTAATGAGAACGTGAATGAATATTCAATTTATTTTAAAAATTTCTCTGTTTGTCATTATATTTCTTCAAAATTTCTAGATCACGTCAGATTTATTACTTTTATTTTTTATAAAAATAAAATTTGAATTGTCAATTTCTCAGATTTTGATAATATAATATTAAGAACATTTTTAGACAAATTGTTATTAATTTATGAGAAATTGATAATTTCATTTAAAAAAGACATTTTTAAGAAATAAAACAGAAATACTGAAATTATTAAAATAAATTGAATATTTGTTTCACGTTCTCATTAAGAACATTTGAAAATAATTCAAATTAATTACTTGATTACTTGAAAAAACATTTGTTTGAATTATTTAGGTATATATTGAAAATAAAAATATTTCCGTGAAAAATTCTATGCAAATTATTATAAGAAATAAAAAATTGGTTACGATATTTTATAACGTTCGTGATATTATGATATGTCGCCTCACTATATTGATTTGATGACAAATCGTTTCCCTTTTTTAGGATTTTCAGGATGCTGATTTTGTTTTTAAGCTTATTTTTACTGAATCTTTTGTTACCTTGTTAAACTTTATACGTGGAGCATATCCTTAAAAATAGACTATTGCCATGAACACAATAACTTACTTATTTTCATTTTTGGTTATAAAATATAGAATAATAAATTGTGAAAAATAATTTTGAATTAGCCTCGATTCTTTGATCTGCTGAAATGGCGTGGTAACGCAGCTTGATTACATTGTAGTCTCTGTCAATGTAGGATTAAGATTTGAAATAAATTTCATTTTTTCGTATTCACTCGTCTTGTGCGGTTGCATGTCTTAAATAAATACCATTCAAATCTTTTGATTATTTTATGTTTTCAGCATGCATAAAGATGAATGCCCGTAATTGCAGTATCAATTCAATGATTAGACGATGGTATGATGGCATCATAGTTAGTTCTCTTTTTTCCTTTTATTGTCTTGGTCAGACTAACGTAAAATGGAAAATAACTGCGAAACGTCACTAATGTTGGTACACAAAAGACGTATCTACATAAAAGAAGGCTTAATTTGTTGTGGAAGCTGTTTTTCAGCTACGTACTGCATTAAATTATTCTAGATAAAGATTGCAACTTTTTCCCTTCTTATATGTACGGGCAAAATTGTTTTGTTTACCAAAATTCGTGTACATCGTATCTGGCCGGCCAAAGAGTTGCTCTCGTCATTTGGAAAGTTTCCAACAGTATTTTTCAAATCACTAATTATGTTATTATGGTTTGAATTATTTCGTGACAAAAAAAATGATGAAATTGAAGAAAAAAAGTAGGAAACTTTCCTAATTGTGGCAAATCTTTTATTTTATTTTATTTTTTATTATTGTGAGAGTCGGATTATTTATGCCAAATTGCCTCTCATAATCATCAAATGCCTCTCATAATCATCAGATGGACAAGTTCCATCTTTAATTTTAAAGTCGAACAAATGCCTCTCATAATCATCAGATGGACAAGTTCCATCTTTAATTTTAAAGTCGAACAAATGCCTCTCATAATCATCAGATGGATAAGTTCCATCTTTAATTTTAAAGTCGAACAAATGCCTCTCATAATCATCAGATGGATAAGTTCCATCTTTAATTTTAAAGTCGAACAAATGCCTCTCATAATCATCAGATGGACAAGTTCCATCTTTAATTTTAAAGTCGAACAAATGCCTCTCATAATCATCAGATGGATAAGTTCCATCTTTAATTTTAAAGTCGAACAAATGCCTCTCATAATCATCAGATGGATAAGTTCCATCTTTAATTTTAAAGTCGAACAAATGCCTCTCATAATCATCAGATGGACAAGTTCCATCTTTAATTTTAAAGTCGAACAAATGCCTCTCATAATCATCAGATGGATAAGTTCCATCTTTAATTTTAAAGTCGAACAAATGCCTCTCATAATCATCAGATGGACAAGTTCCATCTTTAATTTTAAAGTCGAACAAATGCCTCTCATAATCATCAGATGGACAAGTTCCATCTTTAATTTTAAAGTCGAACAAATGCCTCTCATAATCATCAGATGGATAAGTTCCATCTTTAATTTTAAAGTCGAACAAATGCCTCTCATAATCATCAGATGGATAAGTTCCATCTTTAATTTTAAAGTCGAACAAATGCCTCTCATAATCATCAGATGGACAAGTTCCATCTTTAATTTTAAAGTCGAACAAATGCCTCTCATAATCATCAGATGGACAAGTTCCATCTTTAATTTTAAAGTCGAACAAATGCCTCTCATAATCATCAGATGGACAAGTTCCATCTTTAATTTTAAAGTCGAACAAATGCCTCTCATAATCATCAGATGGATAAGTTCCATCTTTAATTTTAAAGTCGAACAAATGCCTCTCATAATCATCAGATGGATAAGTTCCATCTTTAATTTTAAAGTCGAACAAATGCCTCTCATAATCATCAGATGGATAAGTTCCATCTTTAATTTTAAAGTCGAACAAATGCCTCTCATAATCATCAGATGGACAAGTTCCATCTTTAATTTTAAAGTCGAACAAATGCCTCTCATAATCATCAGATGGATAAGTTCCATCTTTAATTTTAAAGTCGAACAAATGCCTCTCATAATCATCAGATGGACAAGTTCCATCTTTAATTTTAAAGTCGAACAAATGCCTCTCATAATCATCAGATGGATAAGTTCCATCTTTAATTTTAAAGTCGAACAAATGCCTCTCATAATCATCAGATGGATAAGTTCCATCTTTAATTTTAAAGTCGAACAAATGCCTCTCATAATCATCAGATGGACAAGTTCCATCTTTAATTTTAAAGTCGAACAAATGCCTCTCATAATCATCAGATGGACAAGTTCCATCTTTAATTTTAAAGTCGAACAAATGCCTCTCATAATCATCAGATGGATAAGTTCCATCTTTAATTTTAAAGTCGAACAAATGCCTCTCATAATCATCAGATGGATAAGTTCCATCTTTAATTTTAAAGTCGAACAAATGCCTCTCATAATCATCAGATGGATAAGTTCCATCTTTAATTTTAAAGTCGAACAAATGCCTCTCATAATCATCAGATGGACAAGTTCCATCTTTAATTTTAAAGTCGAACAAATGCCTCTCATAATCATCAGATGGACAAGTTCCATCTTTAATTTTAAAGTCGAACAAATGCCTCTCATAATCATCAGATGGATAAGTTCCATCTTTAATTTTAAAGTCGAACAAATGCCTCTCATAATCATCAGATGGACAAGTTCCATCTTTAATTTTAAAGTCGAACAAATGCCTCTCATAATCATCAGATGGACAAGTTCCATCTTTAATTTTAAAGTCGAACAAATGCCTCTCATAATCATCAGATGGATAAGTTCCATCTTTAATTTTAAAGTCGAACAAATGCCTCTCATAATCATCAGATGGATAAGTTCCATCTTTAATTTTAAAGTCGAACAAATGCCTCTCATAATCATCAGATGGACAAGTTCCATCTTTAATTTTAAAGTCGAACAAATGCCTCTCATAATCATCAGATGGACAAGTTCCATCTTTAATTTTAAAGTCGAACAAATGCCTCTCATAATCATCAGATGGATAAGTTCCATCTTTAATTTTAAAGTCGAACAAATGCCTCTCATAATCATCAGATGGATAAGTTCCATCTTTAATTTTAAAGTCGAACAAATGCCTCTCATAATCATCAGATGGACAAGTTCCATCTTTAATTTTAAAGTCGAACAAATGCCTCTCATAATCATCAGATGGACAAGTTCCATCTTTAATTTTAAAGTCGAACAAATGCCTCTCATAATCATCAGATGGATAAGTTCCATCTTTAATTTTAAAGTCGAACAAATGCCTCTCATAATCATCAGATGGACAAGTTCCATCTTTAATTTTAAAGTCGAACAAATGCCTCTCATAATCATCAGATGGATAAGTTCCATCTTTAATTTTAAAGTCGAACAAATGCCTCTCATAATCATCAGATGGACAAGTTCCATCTTTAATTTTAAAGTCGAACAAATGCCTCTCATAATCATCAGATGGATAAGTTCCATCTTTAATTTTAAAGTCGAACAAATGCCTCTCATAATCATCAGATGGATAAGTTCCATCTTTAATTTTAAAGTCGAACAAATGCCTCTCATAATCATCAGATGGATAAGTTCCATCTTTAATTTTAAAGTCGAACAAATGCCTCTCATAATCATCAGATGGATAAGTTCCATCTTTAATTTTAAAGTCGAACAAATGCCTCTCATAATCATCAGATGGACAAGTTCCATCTTTAATTTTAAAGTCGAACAAATGCCTCTCATAATCATCAGATGGATAAGTTCCATCTTTAATTTTAAAGTCGAACAAATGCCTCTCATAATCATCAGATGGACAAGTTCCATCTTTAATTTTAAAGTCGAACAAATGCCTCTCATAATCATCAGATGGATAAGTTCCATCTTTAATTTTAAAGTCGAACAAATGCCTCTCATAATCATCAGATGGATAAGTTCCATCTTTAATTTTAAAGTCGAACAAATGCCTCTCATAATCATCAGATGGACAAGTTCCATCTTTAATTTTAAAGTCGAACAAATGCCTCTCATAATCATCAGATGGATAAGTTCCATCTTTAATTTTAAAGTCGAACAAATGCCTCTCATAATCATCAGATGGACAAGTTCCATCTTTAATTTTAAAGTCGAACAAATGCCTCTCATAATCATCAGATGGATAAGTTCCATCTTTAATTTTAAAGTCGAACAAATGCCTCTCATAATCATCAGATGGATAAGTTCCATCTTTAATTTTAAAGTCGAACAAATGCCTCTCATAATCATCAGATGGATAAGTTCCATCTTTAATTTTAAAGTCGAACAAATGCCTCTCATAATCATCAGATGGATAAGTTCCATCTTTAATTTTAAAGTCGAACAAATGCCTCTCATAATCATCAGATGGATAAGTTCCATCTTTAATTTTAAAGTCGAACAAATGCCTCTCATAATCATCAGATGGATAAGTTCCATCTTTAATTTTAAAGTCGAACAAATGCCTCTCATAATCATCAGATGGATAAGTTCCATCTTTAATTTTAAAGTCGAACAAATGCCTCTCATAATCATCAGATGGATAAGTTCCATCTTTAATTTTAAAGTCGAACAAATGCCTCTCATAATCATCAGATGGATAAGTTCCATCTTTAATTTTAAAGTCGAACAAATGCCTCTCATAATCATCAGATGGATAAGTTCCATCTTTAATTTTAAAGTCGAACAAATGCCTCTCATAATCATCAGATGGATAAGTTCCATCTTTAATTTTAAAGTCGAACAAATGCCTCTCATAATCATCAGATGGATAAGTTCCATCTTTAATTTTAAAGTCGAACAAATGCCTCTCATAATCATCAGATGGATAAGTTCCATCTTTAATTTTAAAGTCGAACAAATGCCTCTCATAATCATCAGATGGATAAGTTCCATCTTTAATTTTAAAGTCGAACAAATGCCTCTCATAATCATCAGATGGATAAGTTCCATCTTTAATTTTAAAGTCGAACAAATGCCTCTCATAATCATCAGATGGATAAGTTCCATCTTTAATTTTAAAGTCGAACAAATGCCTCTCATAATCATCAGATGGATAAGTTCCATCTTTAATTTTAAAGTCGAACAAATGCCTCTCATAATCATCAGATGGATAAGTTCCATCTTTAATTTTAAAGTCGAACAAATGCCTCTCATAATCATCAGATGGATAAGTTCCATCTTTAATTTTAAAGTCGAACAAATGCCTCTCATAATCATCAGATGGATAAGTTCCATCTTTAATTTTAAAGTCGAACAAATGCCTCTCATAATCATCAGATGGATAAGTTCCATCTTTAATTTTAAAGTCGAACAAATGCCTCTCATAATCATCAGATGGATAAGTTCCATCTTTAATTTTAAAGTCGAACAAATGCCTCTCATAATCATCAGATGGACAAGTTCCATCTTTAATTTTAAAGTCGAACAAATGCCTCTCATAATCATCAGATGGATAAGTTCCATCTTTAATTTTAAAGTCGAACAAATGCCTCTCATAATCATCAGATGGATAAGTTCCATCTTTAATTTTAAAGTCGAACAAATGCCTCTCATAATCATCAGATGGATAAGTTCCATCTTTAATTTTAAAGTCGAACAAATGCCTCTCATAATCATCAGATGGATAAGTTCCATCTTTAATTTTAAAGTCGAACAAATGCCTCTCATAATCATCAGATGGATAAGTTCCATCTTTAATTTTAAAGTCGAACAAATGCCTCTCATAATCATCAGATGGATAAGTTCCATCTTTAATTTTAAAGTCGAACAAATGCCTCTCATAATCATCAGATGGATAAGTTCCATCTTTAATTTTAAAGTCGAACAAATGCCTCTCATAATCATCAGATGGATAAGTTCCATCTTTAATTTTAAAGTCGAACAAATGCCTCTCATAATCATCAGATGGATAAGTTCCATCTTTAATTTTAAAGTCGAACAAATGCCTCTCATAATCATCAGATGGATAAGTTCCATCTTTAATTTTAAAGTCGAACAAATGCCTCTCATAATCATCAGATGGATAAGTTCCATCTTTAATTTTAAAGTCGAACAAATGCCTCTCATAATCATCAGATGGATAAGTTCCATCTTTAATTTTAAAGTCGAACAAATGCCTCTCATAATCATCAGATGGATAAGTTCCATCTTTAATTTTAAAGTCGAACAAATGCCTCTCATAATCATCAGATGGACAAGTTCCATCTTTAATTTTAAAGTCGAACAAATGCCTCTCATAATCATCAGATGGATAAGTTCCATCTTTAATTTTAAAGTCGAACAAATGCCTCTCATAATCATCAGATGGATAAGTTCCATCTTTAATTTTAAAGTCGAACAAATGCCTCTCATAATCATCAGATGGATAAGTTCCATCTTTAATTTTAAAGTCGAACAAATGCCTCTCATAATCATCAGATGGATAAGTTCCATCTTTAATTTTAAAGTCGAACAAATGCCTCTCATAATCATCAGATGGATAAGTTCCATCTTTAATTTTAAAGTCGAACAAATGCCTCTCATAATCATCAGATGGATAAGTTCCATCTTTAATTTTAAAGTCGAACAAATGCCTCTCATAATCATCAGATGGATAAGTTCCATCTTTAATTTTAAAGTCGAACAAATGCCTCTCATAATCATCAGATGGATAAGTTCCATCTTTAATTTTAAAGTCGAACAAATGCCTCTCATAATCATCAGATGGATAAGTTCCATCTTTAATTTTAAAGTCGAACAAATGCCTCTCATAATCATCAGATGGATAAGTTCCATCTTTAATTTTAAAGTCGAACAAATGCCTCTCATAATCATCAGATGGATAAGTTCCATCTTTAATTTTAAAGTCGAACAAATGCCTCTCATAATCATCAGATGGATAAGTTCCATCTTTAATTTTAAAGTCGAACAAATGCCTCTCATAATCATCAGATGGATAAGTTCCATCTTTAATTTTAAAGTCGAACAAATGCCTCTCATAATCATCAGATGGATAAGTTCCATCTTTAATTTTAAAGTCGAACAAATGCCTCTCATAATCATCAGATGGATAAGTTCCATCTTTAATTTTAAAGTCGAACAAATGCCTCTCATAATCATCAGATGGATAAGTTCCATCTTTAATTTTAAAGTCGAACAAATGCCTCTCATAATCATCAGATGGATAAGTTCCATCTTTAATTTTAAAGTCGAACAAATGCCTCTCATAATCATCAGATGGATAAGTTCCATCTTTAATTTTAAAGTCGAACAAATGCCTCTCATAATCATCAGATGGATAAGTTCCATCTTTAATTTTAAAGTCGAACAAATGCCTCTCATAATCATCAGATGGATAAGTTCCATCTTTAATTTTAAAGTCGAACAAATGCCTCTCATAATCATCAGATGGATAAGTTCCATCTTTAATTTTAAAGTCGAACAAATGCCTCTCATAATCATCAGATGGATAAGTTCCATCTTTAATTTTAAAGTCGAACAAATGCCTCTCATAATCATCAGATGGATAAGTTCCATCTTTAATTTTAAAGTCGAACAAATGCCTCTCATAATCATCAGATGGATAAGTTCCATCTTTAATTTTAAAGTCGAACAAATGCCTCTCATAATCATCAGATGGATAAGTTCCATCTTTAATTTTAAAGTCGAACAAATGCCTCTCATAATCATCAGATGGATAAGTTCCATCTTTAATTTTAAAGTCGAACAAATGCCTCTCATAATCATCAGATGGATAAGTTCCATCTTTAATTTTAAAGTCGAACAAATGCCTCTCATAATCATCAGATGGATAAGTTCCATCTTTAATTTTAAAGTCGAACAAATGCCTCTCATAATCATCAGATGGATAAGTTCCATCTTAATTTTAAAGTCGAACAAATGCCTCTCATAATCATCAGATGGATAAGTTCCATCTTTAATTTTAAAGTCGAACAAATGCCTCTCATAATCATCAGATGGATAAGTTCCATCTTTAATTTTAAAGTCGAACAAATGCCTCTCATAATCATCAGATGGATAAGTTCCATCTTTAATTTTAAAGTCGAACAAATGCCTCTCATAATCATCAGATGGATAAGTTCCATCTTTAATTTTAAAGTCGAACAAATGCCTCTCATAATCATCAGATGGATAAGTTCCATCTTTAATTTTAAAGTCGAACAAATGCCTCTCATAATCATCAGATGGATAAGTTCCATCTTTAATTTTAAAGTCGAACAAATGCCTCTCATAATCATCAGATGGATAAGTTCCATCTTTAATTTTAAAGTCGAACAAATGCCTCTCATAATCATCAGATGGATAAGTTCCATCTTTAATTTTAAAGTCGAAACAAATGCCTCTCATAATCATCAGATGGATAAGTTCCATCTTTAATTTTAAAGTCGAACAAATGCCTCTCATAATCATCAGATGGATAAGTTCCATCTTTAATTTTAAAGTCGAACAAATGCCTCTCATAATCATCAGATGGATAAGTTCCATCTTTAATTTTAAAGTCGAACAAATGCCTCTCATAATCATCAGATGGATAAGTTCCATCTTTAATTTTAAAGTCGAACAAATGCCTCTCATAATCATCAGATGGATAAGTTCCATCTTTAATTTTAAAGTCGAACAAATGCCTCTCATAATCATCAGATGGATAAGTTCCATCTTTAATTTTAAAGTCGAACAAATGCCTCTCATAATCATCAGATGGATAAGTTCCATCTTTAATTTTAAAGTCGAACAAATGCCTCTCATAATCATCAGATGGACAAGTTCCATCTTTAATTTTAAAGTCGAACAAATGCCTCTCATAATCATCAGATGGATAAGTTCCATCTTTAATTTTAAAGTCGAACAAATGCCTCTCATAATCATCAGATGGATAAGTTCCATCTTTAATTTTAAAGTCGAACAAATGCCTCTCATAATCATCAGATGGATAAGTTCCATCTTTAATTTTAAAGTCGAACAAATGCCTCTCATAATCATCAGATGGACAAGTTCCATCTTTAATTTTAAAGTCGAACAAATGCCTCTCATAATCATCAGATGGACAAGTTCCATCTTTAATTTTAAAGTCGAACAAATGCCTCTCATAATCATCAGATGGATAAGTTCCATCTTTAATTTTAAAGTCGAACAAATGCCTCTCATAATCATCAGATGGACAAGTTCCATCTTTAATTTTAAAGTCGAACAAATGCCTCTCATAATCATCAGATGGATAAGTTCCATCTTTAATTTTAAAGTCGAACAAATGCCTCTCATAATCATCAGATGGATAAGTTCCATCTTTAATTTTAAAGTCGAACAAATGCCTCTCATAATCATCAGATGGATAAGTTCCATCTTTAATTTTAAAGTCGAACAAATGCCTCTCATAATCATCAGATGGATAAGTTCCATCTTTAATTTTAAAGTCGAACAAATGCCTCTCATAATCATCAGATGGACAAGTTCCATCTTTAATTTTAAAGTCGAACAAATGCCTCTCATAATCATCAGATGGATAAGTTCCATCTTTAATTTTAAAGTCGAACAAATGCCTCTCATAATCATCAGATGGATAAGTTCCATCTTTAATTTTAAAGTCGAACAAATGCCTCTCATAATCATCAGATGGATAAGTTCCATCTTTAATTTTAAAGTCGAACAAATGCCTCTCATAATCATCAGATGGACAAGTTCCATCTTTAATTTTAAAGTCGAACAAATGCCTCTCATAATCATCAGATGGACAAGTTCCATCTTTAATTTTAAAGTCGAACAAATGCCTCTCATAATCATCAGATGGATAAGTTCCATCTTTAATTTTAAAGTCGAACAAATGCCTCTCATAATCATCAGATGGACAAGTTCCATCTTTAATTTTAAAGTCGAACAAATGCCTCTCATAATCATCAGATGGACAAGTTCCATCTTTAATTTTAAAGTCGAACAAATGCCTCTCATAATCATCAGATGGATAAGTTCCATCTTTAATTTTAAAGTCGAACAAATGCCTCTCATAATCATCAGATGGATAAGTTCCATCTTTAATTTTAAAGTCGAACAAATGCCTCTCATAATCATCAGATGGACAAGTTCCATCTTTAATTTTAAAGTCGAACAAATGCCTCTCATAATCATCAGATGG